>BQKN01053290.1:562-13833 GCA_022839385.1 Asparagus kiusianus | reverse complement strand
GCAGAGTTGGGAATTTCAGCAATTCCCCCAACACCTGCAGTAGCGACGGAGAGAATCCCACAGAAGGATAAAGGAAAAGAGCCTGTACGACAAGAAGCTCAGAACCCGAGGCCGTCTCGATTCAATCATCCAATTGGACGAGACAAACCGGGGAATGCAAGCTCTCAGCCCCATTTCGACATTATGGCGCAATTGGCCAACATCCCGGCCAGGATAACTCTATACGAGTTGCTGCGGTTGTCGAAGGATACACGGAAGGCACTACAAGAAGCCTTGAGTGATTCCGAAGCCTTCTTGACCCGGATCAAACCATCTTCCGAAGAACCGGAGTCGTCAGCTCAGCATTGCAATCTGGCGGCACATCACTTCCCCTGCATCTCTTTCACCAAAGAAGACATGCAGACGAAGAACTCCAATCATGATAGGCCGTTGTACTTCACCGGGCATATCGGCTCCAGCGTTGTCAACCGGATCCAAGTCGATCCGGGTTCCGCTGTGAGCATCATGTCATTCCGATTGATGCATCATCTCAGAATCCCGACTAGCAAATTAGCGTCCACTGGCACGACGATCTACGGATTCAACACCAGCGGGTCTAGGCCCTTGGGGAAGATCCGAATTAAGTGCCAGATCGGAGATTTGAAGTCGGAGGTCACATGCTATGTGATTGACGCGGAAACTTCCTATAATTTACTGTTGGGTCGACCTTGGATCCACGGTAACCTTATAGTCCCGTCAACTCTGCATCAGTGCCTCAAATATGTGGGTACAGATAATGAAGTCAAGACGGTGGTCGCGGATAAGCAACCGTTCAAGGGATTGGAGAATTATTTCACCGATTCCCTTTTATACGGCGCTGAATCCGATACTGAACCATCGGCCCAAGGAACGGACAGCGGAGATGAAGCTGATACCGAACCAGGGCTTGATTATGATGGCGGTTTTGTTTTAAACGACATTGTACCCATTGTAATCAATCTTGACGATGATGAATCATCGGAAGATAGTTGTAATTGGCAACTTGCCGAAGAACTATCAATAAACGATGATTTAGAGTACTCGACGGGTCTTGATGATATCACCAACGAACTCTATGCTAACCCTGATTTATATATGCCTCTTCAATCATTTTGTTTGACGAAGAAGCAGGTACACGACCCTTGCGGAATAATGCTCATCATCCCCGCAGGGATTGGGGGTGGAAAGGAGGTCGTCTACGGCAAAGGAAGAGCATCTCCGATACCCAACCATTTCTTGGAAGAGGAAGACGACGACGATAAACCAGCCCGTCATCTATCCAAATACGATGCGAAAGCGCGTAACATGATGGAAATGCATGGCTATGACTTCAAGATCGGAGAGGGTCTTTTCTTTGGTCGAGGTCCACGGGTTCCACCCCGGATGGCCTATGTACCGAAGGGAAAACCCGATAATTACTACCGCCACAAAAGAGGTCTAGGCTATGTCTCGTCAGATGATGAGTGTGGCTGGCAAATCATTGACCAAATTGCTAACAAGACTAGGAAGGGATATTCTTCCGACTCTTCGGGTTGGGATTCCGACGCTAGTCTTGGTGAAGTGTTTAAGAAGCTAATATCGAACATGGTCACGGTTGATCCAACGACAATGGAAGAAGATGATGAGATGCCAACATGGGAAGACCCGTGGGTTCATCACTTAAACATGCAGTATGGCGACCGGTTCGAGCAGAGAGAGCCTCCTACCGAAGACCCAGTCGTTCAGGTGAATATGGGCACCGAGGAGAATCCAAAGCCAATATTCATCAGCGATAGCCTCTTACCTGAGGAGAAGGAGGAGTTGATTTCTCTTATCCGGGAGTACATCGACGTGTTCGCCTGGAATTATGAAGACATGCCAGGTCTCGATCCAAACGTAGCAGTGCATCGTCTCAACATTAAGCCAGAGGTCAAACCAGTCAAACAACAACAACGACGGTTTCGTCCGCAAATGATGGAAGCAATCGAAGCTGAAGTCAAAAAGCTCGTTGATTCGGGATTTATCCGAGAGGAGCAACATCCCGAATGGCTTGCCAATATTGTTCCGGTCCTAAAGAAGAACGGGAAGATCCGGATATGCATTGACTTCAGGGACCTCAATGCAGCTTGTCCAAAAGATGATTTTCCTCTCCCCATCACGGATGTTATCATCGACAATACGTGCGGGTTCGAGAGGATGTCCTTTATGGATGGTTTCTCTGGTTACAACCAGATAAAGATGCATCCAGATGATGAGAAGCACACCGCATTTAGAACACCTCTTGGTGTATTCTGCTACACGGTTATGCCCTTCGGCTTGAAGAATGCAGGTGCTACATATCAGCGAGCTATGTCTAAAATCTTTCAGGAACATCTCCGAAAGACAGTCGAGTGCTACGTGGACGATCTGGTCGTGAAAAGCCGTGATAAGAAAGATCACATCAAAGACTTGAAGACCATGTTCGATTTGATGCGGGCCCATCAGTTGAAGATGAACCCTACCAAGTCTTTCCTCGGAATGGCTAGTGGAAAATTCTTGGGATTCGTCGTCACCACCAAAGGTATTCACATTGATCCAGACAAAGTAAAGGCGATCAATGAATTGCAACCTCCGAGGAACCTCAAGGAGCTCAGAGGACTGCAAGGGCGATTGGCGTATATCCGTCGGTTTATCTCAAACCTTTCGGGGAAATGCCAACCGTTCTCCAGGCTCACAAAGAAGGGCGTGTCATTCGTATGGGACGACGCTTGTCAACAGGCATTAGAGAGTATTAAAGAATATCTCTCGAAACCTCCCGTACTCGTTGCACCGAAATCGGGCAAACCGTTCTTGATCTATGTCAAGGCGACGAGCCACTCATTAAGTGCATTGCTTGCACAAGATGACGATAACGGTCACGAGCAGGCAGTATACTACTTAAGCCGAACCATGGTAGGCGCAGAATCTCGATATCCCATGATTGAGAGGGAATGCCTAGCCTTAGTGTTCGCCATCCAGAAGATGCGGCATTATTTGGTTGGACAAACCATCTACGTCATCTCCAAAGTTAACCCGGTCCGAGTATTCATGACTCAACCGGCTTCCATGAGCTGGCGATTAGCGAAGTGGGCTTTACTCTTGTCCCAATACGATCTGCACTTCAAGCAGCAGAAGTCAGTAAAAGGGCAAGCTATCTGTGATCTCTTGGCAGCTAATCCAACTACGGACGCCGCCGAGGTATATGACGATTTACCTGATGAAACCCACGAAGTCAACGCAACTTCACACCAACAAGTGTGGCGTTTGTACTTCGATGGTGCTTCACGAGCAGCTAATGCCGCAGGTACTCCTGGATGTTCTAAGGTCTCCTCCGGAGTCGGAGTTGTCTTAGTTTCCCCGGGAAAACATGTGATGCCTCGAGCCTATTCATTAACCGAGCCATGCTCGAATAATGTGGCAGAGTATAACGCACTGATTATAGGACTCAACTTTGCCAAAGAGCTGGGGGTTGAGTATCTCGAAGCCTTCGGTGATTCTCAACTGATAGTCAAACAAGTCCAAGGGGAGTACGAAGTCCGAAGTCAGGATTTGCTACCATACCACAAAATGGCGGTGGAGCTAGCGGAATCGTTTGAAGGGTTCTTCATCGAGCACGTTCCGCGGTTGCAGAATACTTACGCAGATGCGTTAGCAGCTTTAGCTGTTTCTTTGGCACAGCCACCCGGGACAGAACAATTTGTTACGGTAAAAACGCATCAACTCTTAGTGCCACTTCATGATGAAAATGGCAAGGAGGAAGAGGCCCAGGAGGTGCACACAACTCAGGCTGAGTTTGAACCCCGAGATTGGCGTTTCCCCATCATCGACTACGTCTTGCATGGAATCTTGCCAGAAGACGTGAAGGAGAGAGAGTCAATCAGACGAAGAGCTCCAAGATTCTACTATAATACAGAGAATCGAACGCTATACCGCAGGGGGTATGACGGCGTGCTGGCACGGTGTCTATCAACCAAAGAAGCTGAAGAAGTGCTTAAAGAGGCACATGAAGGAGAGTGCGGCGCGCACCAACCCGGTCCTAAGCTCTATGATCGCATCAGGAGAATGGGATACTTTTGGCCCTCCATGATGCATGAGGCAATTGTATACGCCCGGAAGTGTCACGCGTGTCAGGTACACGCGAATTACATGCACCAGCCTCCGGAACATCTACATCCTTCGGTTACGTCGTGGCCGTTCGAGACCTGGGGAATGGACATTGTTGGTCCTATAAACCCCCCATCAGTCAAAGGCGATCGGTTCATCCTGGCGATCACTGACTACTTCTCCAAATGGGCTGAAGCAGTTCCACTCAAAGAAGTCAAGACGAGCAACGTCATTGCATTCATCAAGCATCATATCATCTACCGGCATGGTGTTCCAAGACGAATCATACATGACAACGGTCCTCAATTTATCAGCAACGCCTTCATAAGGTTCTGCGAAAAGTTCAAAATTCAGGACATCTCGTCAACGGCTTACAATCCCACAGCAAACGGATTAGCTGAGGCCTTCAACAAGACTATCATAAAGCTCTTGTCAAAGCTTGTGAAGAATAACAAGCGAGATTGGGATGATAAGCTCGGCGCGGCTCTATGGGCCTATCGTACCACGGTACGTACACCGACTGGCGCAACCCCGTACTCATTGGTGTACGGATGCGAAGCCGTTCTCCCTTTGGAAATCCAAATTCCATCTCTTCGGATCGCTCTTGCAACCCAGATGACGACCGAAGAACAGCATCAGAAGCGCCTCGAAGAACTCGAGATGCTCGATGAAAAGCGCTTGGAAGCTCAACAGCACATCGAGTTTTACCAAGCCAGAATTTCTCGAGCCTTCGACAAAAAGGTTCGACAAAGGAGTTTTAAGGAAGGGGACTTGGTCTTAACCGAGAAACGTCCTATGATCCTTAACTCCAAGAAGAAAGGCAAATTCGAACCCAAATGGGAGGGACAGTTCGTAGTAGAAACAGTTTACTCGAACGGAGCCTATCGTCTAGTCACCAAAGATGGTGATCGACTCATGATGCCAATAAATGGCAAATTTCTGAAGAGGTACTATCCTTAGTATCCTCAGAAGAATTGAGGTACCGGGAAGTTCCCGGAAGAATACCACGTCGGGGTATTCTTAGGGATAACCCGGTCGCTGATGAGCAAGAAATCAATATTCGAATTCCGAATATTCTTGTTTGTCAGAATTTAACTCTCATAAACACTCTTTTGCTGAGATGAGATCTGAATCATTGATTCTCCCCTCGCAGAGCTTTCAGTGGTTTTTGACTACTCATAGTCTCCACCACACCATTCCAGTTTGGTCAAACCTTATGATAGTTAGGGCCAAAGCCAAATTCCCCTCTCGATTCCGTCAATGAACGGGAGGTCCACAAATCGAGTGATCAAACCTTCTTTCGGTTATGATCATTCTCACACTCCCCACTTGGTCAAACCTTACTACAGTTAGGACCACAACCAAAATCCCCTCTCGATTCCTCCAATGAACGAGAGTTCCACTTTCAATTCAAATGACCAAACCTTACGACAGTTAGGGTCGTTTGAACCTTTCGATTCAGTAACCAAACCTTACGACAGTTAGGGTTATCCGAATCTTTTCGATTCTCGGAGTGGAGATCCCACTTCTAGTTTCACCTGTCGGATCCTGGGGGTGGAGATCCCACCTCGAGTTTCCTTTCCTGCTGAAGATAGAATATAAAATTCTTCCTCTTCAGAGTCAAATGACCAAACCTTACGACAGTTAGGGTCGTTTGAACCTTTCGATTCGATAATCAAACCTTACGACAGTTAGGATTATCCGAATCTTTTCGATTCTCGGAGTGGAGATCCCACTCCTAGTTTCACCTGGCGGATTCTGGGGGTGGAGATCCCACCCCGAGTTTCCTTTTCTGCTGAAGATAGAATATAAAATTCTTCCTCTTCAGAGTCGAATGACCAAACCTTACGACAGTTAGGGTCGTTCGAAACTTTCGATTCGATAACCAAACCTTACGACAGTTAGGGTTATCCGAATCTTTTCGATTCTCGGAGTGGAGATCCCACTTCTAGTTTCACCTGTCGGATCCTGGGGGTGGAGATCCCACTTCGAGTTTCCTTTCCTGCTGAAGATAGAATATAAAATTCTTCCTCTTCAGAGTCAAATGACCAAACCTTACGACAGTTAGGGTCGTTTGAACCTTTCGATTTGATGACCAAACCTTACGACAGTTAGGGTCATTCGAACCTTTCGATTCGATAACCAAACCTTACGACAGTTAGGGTTATCCGAATCTTTTTGATTCTCGGAGTGGAAATCCCACTTCTAGTATCACCTTTCCCTTGGCTTTGCTTTCAGAAAAGACAGGGATGAAGTCGGCGCCTAATACGCGTTGCCGGGTAGTCTTTCCCGTGAGAAAGACGAGGCCTATGTATTCAAAATCATAGCACCAAGTCTAAGAGAAGCAATTTTCTTAGCACAACGTTACATGCGGAACGGATTTAGACAATTCGCATGCTAGCCCGATGCAAACGGCAATCGGTAAAGGCAAGTCAAACCCGTTGAGGGCTGGGGGTTTGCCAATAATCCCAAAGTCTGTACCTAACACGTATAGCCAGTTAAAGAAGACACCACGGCATATCAAGCCCACTGAGGACTGGGGGTGTGCCAAAAGTCCTATAAAGAAACATCAGGAAAGAAGTAAAAGCAATTCTCTTAGCACATTGGCATAACAAACCGATTAAAGGCTGTGGGTTGACCAAAAGAAATCCTACAAGCAGTGTGACCATCAAGTTCACAATCAACAGAGGAACATAACCAGATCAAACCAAATGGAAATACAAGAAAATGTCTCAAATCAGATCTGACAAACTGAAGGAGGCAAGCTTAGCCTTAGTAGCGGCAATCTTCTCGGCGTGTTCCGCTCGAACCCTCTCCCCTTCTTCCTTCTGAAGCTTGTCGTAGGCAAGAGCGGCGGCAGTGTCGGCTGTTACGCCTTCTCGGCGCAACGTGCAAAGAATCTCCAACTCTCTTTTATAAATATTCTGAACTCTGGTGCTCTCAAGCTCAAAGTCCCTCAGAGTCCTCTCCCCTTGGACAGTCCTGATGCCCGTACTATCAGCCATGGCGTTGTAAGCATCCATCTTACTCTGCAGACGAAGCTGTCGTTCATACAAATTTGCAACAATCACTTCCTGCTCTGATATGCGTCGCATTCGGAGCTTGCGCTCACGCGTCCTCTGAACCTGAGCCTCAACCACGAGCGGGGTGTCCTCATCATAAGAGTCGAGGTTTACCAACTCTTCCAGATGAGATATGAGCCCCTCTACGCAAATCAACATCGCCTCACATTGCCCTGCTAGACGGGGGCCACCCACACGCCAGATGTCCTCAAGACTGTCTTCTATGAAAAGGGGCAAATCACAGGGTCTCCCTCGTCCGGAACTGATGGCATCGACCGTCTGCTGGATGACCCGCTCTACCTTTTGGAGGACATCCCGTACTGATTCAGAGACCGAAAAGACGGATTCTTGGTCAGACACAACTGCAGCAGCATCAGGCACAACGCCTGGTCCTACAGTTATATCTCTTTATTAGTCAAAATGGAAATTTAGGCGGATAAAGAGAATCAGGGTGATAAGATCATCGGCATACCTGCAAGTCCATCATCTTCTGCAACACGGGGAGGGTCGGTAGTCAAAGGAGAATCAGTCCTGGTGGCTGATGATGTACCTGTGAGTGCATCGCTCGTAAAGGGCGGTCCCGCAGTTCCGCTGGCGGCTTGTTCAGCCAGCATATCGACTAGCAGCCCAGCGTCAGGACCGCAGAAACTCGGCGCAGAGGCATTCCCCTGGTCTTCAAAACCTACATCACGGAAAGATTCATCCTTAATCGAATTCTCTTTCCCCATGATCAAAAGAGATATTAGCAGATGCAGGTATACCTGAGTAAGAAGCGGTGGGCTCGACGCTATACTCTGGCCCAAGATCAATGTTCAAATCGATGCCCAGAGAACCGTCATGAAAGGCGTCGCACATCTGCTGCACGAAGCAATCCATGTTATCCGGGCCAGGGGATGCAGGAGGCAATGGAAGTTCACCCTCTTCAAGGAACCCTGGAACATAAAGCTCGGTTACGAATTCCAGGAAGAAGATCAAGCTAAAACAATAAAATGACGGAAGGTTACCTTCCTCCCTGTCGGCAGAGCCTCCGGAATCTACTCCATGAGAGCGTTGATCAACAGGAGGTCTATAGGCCATTTTCTTCCTTTTCAAAGGACCACCCCTCTTGGAACCGACCGGACGATTGTGCGAAGTTTGTCCACCAAACTTGGATTTCGCACGACGTGAGGCGAGAGGTTCATGGTCATCAGCCGATCCACCTGAAACAACAAGGATTATTTCACGTACCACGCTCGAGGAGAAGGGAATCAAGAAGCACGACAAACCTGCATCAAGTTCTACTTGGTCGGTGTCTATGCCCATTTCCTCCTCACAAGCTTCATCGCCATCCGCAGGAAGGTGCTCTCCATCAATTCTACTTGAAGGAGGAGATTGAGCAGGCCTCTTCCCCTGCTTCTGAGCAGCCGTCATAGCAGCCTGAACCAAGTGCTCAGACTCTAACTCCGAAAGGCTCTTCACACCTATGGATTCATAAGCAGAAAGGAACCACTTGCAGCTAAGGAAGGTGATCATCGGTTTGCGCTTATACGAAGGGAGAGCAAACTGAGCCCCGGTGCAACCGACCATGGTCCATAACCACGCTCGTATACCGTCGACAAGCCCTCCTTTAACCTGTAAACCACGGCTCGGATTCCCAACATATAGTTGGTCGTAGCCGAACTGACGTGCGAAACGGCAGGGAAGGTAAGGCTCGATATGGCAACGGTTCTTCACCCGGAGTACAAGATACCCGATGCGGATGTTTACCAGCCATCGGAAGCAACCGACGTCAAGGGCAGTCCGGCTAGTACGGGGTTTCTCCACATCAGTCAACTCCTCGCCATAGCGTCCAGAAAATTGAGGAAAGCACTTGAAGAGCTCCCAGTTCCGACGAACTTGAAGTTCTTGTTGTACATCTTCAAATTTCTTCCCAAGCCACCTACTCCTCTCCAACAGTTGTAGGAAAGGAACAGGGGTGTCAACGGTGCGGGGAGCTGACATCATGTCAGGCCGGTGTAGAACGAACCATGCCATCAGATAAGCATAAGGCAGCTCAACCTTCGGGCAGGTAAGCTCGGTCGAGGGCTTGGAGCCCACATGGGTAAGAACACGAACTACACCCCTGAGCCCGCAATGAATGCTGGCCACCATCGCTGGAAGCAAGGACAACTCCCGCCCATAGGCTAGCTGGACTGCCGGGAAGAGCACCTCGACTGGTAAGTCATCCGAAGACTGGTATGGCACAACGCACTTCTTCAACCAGAGTGCGAGGTAGCCGGCCAACAGAGACCGAGGCTCTATAGACTTCTGCGCACGACGGAGGAAAAAACGGAACGTGGTCCCGGCAGGAAAAGCTCCCTCGGCACTGGCAATAGTATAAGATTGAGTTTCATTCTTCTCCATCAGCTCGTTAATAGTGGTGAAGTCCAAGACATCCAACTCACGGATAGGTCCAACGAAATCACCTTCCAGGTTTTGAAACAAGTAAACGGCGAACTGCTTCAAGCTGATCTTCTTCTTCGTTTTAGCTGGAGCAGAAGTTTGGAGCAGTGAGGTATGATAGTGACATGTGAGATCCCAAAACGTGTCATACATATCAGGGCTATCTTTCTTTAGCAAAGCCAACTGCTGGTTGGAGGGAAAGTACTCCTGATACGGGCAATTCCCCATCGGAAGGCCCGAAACCTGGTGCATCTCATGAAGAGCCAGCCCTAGTTCCCCGCCGCTTGTGAGGAAAGTGTTGCTATCAGGCATGTATGTCTCTAACAGTGCCAAAAAGTGGCGGCAACTGACTGGAATCCCGTACATAGTAGCTCGTATGGGCGCATATAACCCACTATCTTTCAGATCCCTCTCCCACCTTCCCAGAACATAACCGGTCATACGGGTCCACCACCCCTTGCCCGGCGAAGAAGCCCAACCGTAGCATCGGTAATCCAGTGGAGGTAGTTGTCTTCCAAGCTGAGCTAAACGGTTCTTCACAGTAAGAGCAGCCGCCGACACCTCGCCTGGAGGTGCAGTATCGAGACCCATGATCCCGGGGCGAAGACCGCAAATGGATTGGTATCCCAGAGAACCAGGACTCTTATGATGAGAAATGTATCCGCACTGGATGTGGACAGCAGCATTGGTAAGAGACCAGGACATCTGTCGCCCCACAGCCTGTCTCTCCAAGAGAGTAAAAGAGCACTGGCGCGGAATGGAAGGAATATATAAAAGAGCCCCCTCGTCAAGGGTTAGCCAATGCTCCTCAGCAAGAGTCAGCACGGCAGGATCCTCGGTGCGATCCCCGAATAGGAAATCTGGCTTCTTTAAAGCCTCAGTAGAAGTGGCATCTGCGGTGAGGGGAGCATCGGTGATAAGTTGGCGTAAACAGTGACGCCCTCCCTCCTTTATCAGCCGACGGAACTCGTCTGAACGATCATGTCCGAACTGCGGAAGGGGATCGATGATCTGCCTAGCGGAAGCTGAAGAGAACACTTCCTTGCTGCAACCGGTAGGGGCATGGTGAGGAAGGCTACCACCGGAAAATGCGACTGCAACAAAGCATAAGCATGGGGTCAGAATATCTATCTCATAAAAGCAAAACGAGGTTGCTCACGGGATAATTGGCGAAGACGATTTCGAGTGCCCTACACCAGGAGGACGGTATACAATCACGTAAATCACGTGATAACATATACCGACCTATAAGGCGTAAGGCAACACGAGACCGCCCCAATATACCCGAAGACTTGAATTGGCTAAGCAAAGCAAGTCTGAAACCTTAACCCCCGCGGGAGGGGTATCAATTCTTCCTTCATGACCCGCGAAAGGTCAATCCGGGGTACAGAAAATGTAAATTCTTACCCCCGAGGAAAGAGGCCACTGAGGACGATATCACGGGAGCTTCCTCCTCGCTATGCGGTGGACGAGAGTGACTCCCGGAAGGTCGAGATCGGCGGGGAGACATCGCAAATCTGCAGTAAAGAGCAGTATATCAGGTACAATATATATACACGAAATATCAGAAAAGGGGAAATTAAGCACTTGGACTTGAAATCCTATAAACAAATAGGATTTTGTAGTTAAAGTCTAATTAAACCTACAAATTTCGTGCACGCGAAACGATAATCGTCGTTTCGCGGCGAATTTTGGTGAAATACCCGAAATACCCCCCGTGCTCAAGGCCAAATTCAGGTCAAGGACACGTGTGACTCGGGTCATGGTCATTATACTTGATCATCTAACATCCCAGTACTCTATAACTCTGATCAAATTTTGCAAATGAGTCCTTTTGCAGAATTTGGTCAATTTTACATAAAAGCCCCTCCTCGAACTTTTGGTTTTGCATCCACGTGCCTTTACCAAAAATTCGATTAAGAGTTTGGGGTCAACACTCTCTGAATTTCAGCCCCAAATTCGTGGTTATTTTGCAAATTAGACCCCAGAAAATTATAGGGACTGTTTTGCAAATAAACCCCTCCAAATAACCATTCAATCCTCTTGCATAAAGCACCCCCATTTCTTCATCAAGGGGGCATAAATCCAAATCCCAAAATTTCAGTCCCACTTTGGCATAAAGAACCCCACGAATTTTACAAATAAACCCCTAAAGATTTCGGCCATAGTGCAAATTTTGCATAAAACCCCCCAAATGCTTGTGCATATGCCACCCATCATCGAAGACCCAATCTTTTGACAAAAAGTTGTGGTCTTTACATATGAACCCATGATCTACCCCCATTACAAGCATAAAGCTATGATCTTTTCAAAGAAAAGGAGGGGAGTGTTGAAAGAAAACTTACCCAAATGAAGAGCTCGAGCTTGAAGATGAAAAGAGCCCTAGCTTAAGAAGAATCTTTCGGCCAATAAGCTCACCCAAAGTCCGAACTCCTCTTGAGGAGGTAATGGGTTCTTGAAGACAAACAATGGAAGAAAACTCAAGGGGAAGAAGAAGATACAAAACCGAAAAAAAAATGAGGGGGGGGCTCGGTTTTGAAGCTTGGTGAAAAGGGGGGAACTCCCTCTCTCTCTTGAATTTCAAATTAAAGGAAAAATAAAAGGGGGGGACCACGTACAAGTGGACAAAGAGACGAAAAGAGAGGGGGGACCACTAGGGGAGAAACACCCCTAGGTGTTTCGCCCGGGTTGTGGCCCCTACACAGTGTTTCGTTCCCCCCGGACAGCGTTTTAAGCCCCCGAACGATTTCTCAATCCCCCGATGTTCATTTTCATCGCCGGCGATTGAGGATACGGTTGAGCTTCACACATCAACGATCAGCGGTTCCTAAACCCTAAGGCGGACGCCGGTCAACGCGTAGCCTTAGGTCAACGCCGGACAGCGCGTTGCGACAAAAGTCGACACGTGGCGACGGAAGCCAACACGTAGCGACGAAAGTCAACCCAAGCGGTTCCTAAACCCTAAGGCGGACGCCGGTCAACGCGTAGCCCTAGGTCAACGCCGGACAGCGCGTTGCAGCAAAAAGTCAACACGTGGCGACGAAAGTCAACACGTGATGACGAAAGTCAACCCACGCGGTTCAAAACCCTAAGGTGGACGCCGGTCAACGCGTAACCTTAGGACAACGTCATTCAGCGCGTTGCGACAAAAGTCAACACGTGGCGACGAAAGTCAACACATGATGACAAAAGTCAACCCAAGCGGTTCCGAAACCCTAAGGTGGACGCCGGTCAACGCGTAGCCTTAGGTCAACGCCGGACAGCGCGTTGCGACAAAAGTCAACGCGTGACGACAAAAGTCAACCCATGCGGTTCTGAAACCCTAAGTCGGACGCCGGCCAACGCGTAGCCTTAGGTCAACGCCGGACAGCGCGTTGCGACAAAAGTCAACACGTGGCGACGAAAGTCAACACGTAGCGACGAAAGTCAACCCAAGCGGTTCTGAAACCCTAAGGCGGACGCCGGTCAACGCGTAGCCCTAGGTCAACGCCGGACAGCGCGTTGCGACAAAAGTCAACACGTGGCGACGAAAGTCAACACGTAGCGACGAAAGTCAACCTAAGTGGTTCTGAAACCCTAAGGCGGACGCCGGTCAACGCGTAGCCCTAGGTCAACGCCGGACAGCGCGTTGCGACAAAAGTCAACACGTGGCGACGAAAGTCAACACGT
>BQKN01053289.1:29007-50840 GCA_022839385.1 Asparagus kiusianus | reverse complement strand
ACGGTTGTGCACTTGCAACCTTTTTGGTACATGTTTATGCCGCATCAGATGTTACTCGCTATAGCGCTTTAACGCTCGTTGTTTTTCCCCCCCCCCTTTCAAGAAGCAAGTCAGGCGTACGGAGAGTCACAGGTTTATGATATGTCTTCATAGATTCTATCTAGATATTTATTATATTTGCAGTTTATGACAGAACTCCACAGTAGATGTATTTAAGAACATTTGAGATATTATTTCTAGCTTTGTAAGGCGATGTGCCTTTATGTCATTTCATTTGACTTCATATTATGAGACAGTTATATCAGTTCAGTTGTTTGTTTCTCAGAGATTTATCTATTTATATCAGTGATGATGATTTTCTTCAAAGTATTTGTTGTTTAGTATTTCTTCCGTAGATTTTCTCTTGTCTGTTTTGTACCTACACATGTTATTGATTCCACTAGATAGATAGTATTTGTGATTTGAAAACATGTTGTAGCATGGTGTTTGATACTTGGCAGGTTTGACATTCTTGGTTTCACCTTGAATTACAGCCTTGTTGAAACCAGGGGCGTCAAGGTTGGTATCAAAGCTCTAGTTACAGTATCCTTAGGATCATCCTGTGTTGAGTCGTGAAGTTAGAGTAGAGTTTCTTAAGATTCGTGTATAGAGTCCGCTAGAAATTTCTAGAATAAGTAAGGATGTTATATTTGCGTATTCAAAAAATTACGAATATTTTTTTTGTTATATTAAAAATATTTGCATGAATGATATATGATATGAATTTCTTATCTATATGAGTTCAATATATGTTTTTGTTTGAGGACTCATACACCTTCTTCTATGTGCTCAGATGGCAGGACGCGGTAGACCTCGTACCCAAAGAGCTGATCAGGCAGAGTCATAGCAGGCTCTACCTGAGCCATAGCAGGCTCCACCCGAGCCGCAGTAGGTTCCCCAATATCTGATAGATCTGATAGCTCCCATAACCGCTAGGATGGTAGCACTCGAGGAGCTTGTGATGAATCATGTCACACCACCACCACCAATAGTTCCACCAACGGTAGTACCAGCTATTCCAGTTGCGAAGAGTTTTCCGAGAGATACACCAGCACCCACCCCACAGGTAGTTGCTAATAGGGCCACAGAGCAAGAGACTTGGCTCCGCCTAGTGGAGAGATACCAGAAGATGAGGGCACCGGAGTTTCAGGGATTGTCAGATTCTCTTGCTGCACATAAGTGGAAGGAGGATGTGGGTAACATTCTTGAGATACTTAATATGACTTCAGTTCAGAAGCAGAGGCTGGCATCTTATAGTCTCAAAGGGGATGTAGGGAGATGGTATCGACTACAGTTCACTTCAGATCTGAGGATGACACTCACCTGGGAGGATTTTACCTACTTCTTCGATGAGCAGTATATCTCTTTCGCGGCACGGGCCGGGAAAGAGCTTGAGTTATCTAGATTGACTCATGGAGACATGTCAATAGCGGACTTCGAGAGCAGATTTATGAGTCTACTTTATTTTACGGGCATGTGGAAGACTGGAGAATACCAGGCACAGATGTTTCTAGCAGGACTTTGCCCTAGCCTTCGTCGATACCTCATTTCTAGGAGGTTCTACTCAGTTCGAGAGGTAGCTGATGCTGTCAATTCATAGGAGAATGAGTCAGCTATGTTCCAGAAGGACAAAGAAGGAAATACTAAAGATAAGGGCAAGAATAAGAGGCCATTTTCAGGATCCTAACAATAGCAGCAGCAAGGCCCTCATAGCAGAGGACCTCAGCACGATTAGAGAGCGCCTCGGTAGCGTAAGTTTTAGGGCACATATTATAATTGTCGTAAGATTAGGCACAAAGCATCAGAATGCCGCAGTGCACTAGTAGGAGCCTGTAGACGTCAAAAATTACCTATAGCTTCCCAAACACAGTTCAAGACAACGAGAAGACAATAAACGTTATTATCCAAGTCAAGGGAATTTATCCAACACTAGTAAGCGTACGAAGTGGATCAGTAAAATGTGCAAGTCAGTGAAACAATGAACCGTATGCAAAATAAGTGAACTTGAGGGGTCACGAATCGCCAAAATACCAAAAAGATGAACAAAACACCACTCGGAGGCTTGCGTAAGCGCGAGTCACCAAATGGTGGCTCGCACCCATGCAAGCCACCATGACTCTTTTTGACTCCTAAATCTCCCAAAACGCGGATTTTGATGATTTTTAAGGATTCTTTCATCCCAAGACCTCCCCAACTATTTTGAGGTTATCCCTAAACACGTTTAAGCGGTTATTGACTACAGATGACGTTTAAACATCAGTTCTTATCCAAAAACACATCTCCAAAAGCCTATAAATAGAAGCCTATGGTCTTCTTTCAAGAGGATCTGAAGTTGAGAAGGTGAGGTGCTGTCAAATTATCCAGCTAACCACGAATTTCAGAGGAGAATCTTCAGATCTTGGCGAATACTTTTATAAAGAAAGTCCTTCGAAAGGTTTGTGATTCTTTCCCCTTCTTTCCTCCGGATTAAACTTGGTTTTAATCCCGAGAAGAGCCACAATCTTGCTTGGTCGTGATTGTCGCTTCCGCAATTGTTTACTTTGTGAAACAAGAGCGTAGTTATACTGTCAATCGGGTTTGATCTGCGGTGGTCCACGGACTAACGCGTCCCCGGCACAGGCAAAGATCCCACGCAAAGCAGCTGGAGATAAACTACTACTGTGTTTTGTTTGATAATGTTATAATCTTTATTTTTTATTGTAAGAAGATCTTATAAAAAGATCAACTTTTCTTTCAATTTGAACTTGTAATCGATAAACAGTGTAACAGGTTTGAAAGCAATGGAAAAGGAAACTTTTGACGAAAACAAACTGGCGACCACAGTGTGAGTCGATAGCTTCTCTGCCGAAGCTGTAGTGTCGCAACCAAAGATCATCATCCCAATCAACGAGGAGGTCGAGTACGAGTTCGACCAGGCAAAGTATGAGGAATACCTATCCTCATCTTCTAGATCATCCTCTCCTCGCAAGAATAGGTGAGACTCCACAAGGAAGGTTCGGGGGCACTTGGATCTGAAGGTTCAAAACTAAGATCCTCATCCTGCAGCGGCTCAAGGCACACCTTGCAAAACCGAAGCCACTACTGAAAGCGCACCGACCTTATCTAAGAGAGCGCGTCAAAGAAGACGTCAACGCCTCGCACGCCAATTGGCCAAAGCTTTCGAGCTAGTTGATGGGGTCCGCTACGAAGCAGATCTGAAGTCTAGAAGACACCAACCGCCATGGCTGCAAGCGAGCGACTGTTTCAAATCAACAACGAATGAATGGGTCCCCGTTAAGAGGACACGTTCAACTCTTGAAGAACGGATCTAGAAACGCCGTGCGTTACTTGTGCACGCAAGAATTCTGGTACAAGAAGCCAAGAAATTGCAAACAAATGATGTAGATAATGGACTGTCTAAACTATGTCAAATCTGGAGGCCGAAATCCAAAACAAGACCCAAAAAACCAAATTTTCGGCTGCTGGCTTGGCCAAGGCCGAGCCACCAACTGCTGGCCCGCGTCACCGCTAAGCTAATCATCTCCTGTTTGTAGAAAATTCACCTCCCGCGATCGTTGACGAGTCTCCGACAGCTCCTGTTTCTGTTCTGATGACTTCCTCACCTTCGGTAGGACCTCTCGATAGCGTGGACTTGTCCCGATTCAAAGTGAAGATTATAGGTCGTCTGGGTCCTTTGCATAAAGATGAACCTTGAATGGTTCGTCAGACTGAGGGTCGTACACGATTCCCCAGCAAGTCAAAGATCTTTCCTACAGAGAAAGTACCAATAACCACTCCCCTCGGATTACGAGTTGAAGTCCAAGAGCCCGTTAGGTCCTCACGCACACGAAAGCGTGGTTTTAAACGAGCGACTCTTGAGAATAATGACACTGTGTTTTACCCTCAAAGAGAGCTATGTTCGTCTAAAGATGACGACGTTAGAATGGGAGAATTATGCTAGCACAAGATAGGTTGCTCCGATAATCATATCGACGAGTTGTACTATCAGGCTGGGGGTATGAAAAAATCTCGAAAGAGAAATACCTGGGAAACGGATTTTCTTTGTCCATGTACCAAACTTATCAAGGCGGTATTATCAGAGTGTAACTACTCCAAGACCGCCTCGCAAAGGATTTCGGTATTTGAAAGACTTTCTACAGAAACGCTGAGACACAAGTCAAGACGTTTCCATAAAAGGAAGCCGACCGTTCAAGAACGTGAATTCTCAGAAGTCACGATTAACATGACAGAAAAAGGAAAATCCACGGGACGCTTTAGTCCCGAAACTTTTCCACAAATGTCCCAACGATTGACTCGGCTACAAACCAGGCCTATCAGGCCTAGAGATTATAGGAGAATTCAGAGAAGGCATTCCTCAGACGATGAAGCATCAGACGCAAACTCTGCGATTGCTTCAGATGCCACTGTGTCCAGCACGGGACGGACTCAAGAATCATTCATGATCACTACCGAACAGATGGTTCAACTCCTTCAAGAAGCTTTACCCAATCAGAAAGAGGATTTTAAAATCGATATAGATATGGCCGTGCAACGGGTTAAAGATTTACATGCCCAATAATTCCAACAGTTGTTAAATCAACGCGGTGAATCTAGTCATCGTTAAACTACCAATCAAATAGATAGCGACTCAGAAGTGGAGGATAACCCGATCGTGCAGCTGAATACAATGATAAACCTAGTTTCATAAGAAAAGTTGGGGGTGGATGATTCGTTTAACGGGAAGCTTCCGGAAGAATGCTACATGTAACTTTCTTAGGGATAACCCGATCATTACAAAAAAGGTGATAAACACTAAACCCCCACTGTGATTTCCAAAAACTCTTTTGCTGAGATGAGATTAGATCACCCCGTTGGATTAATCTTCCCTCACAAAATTCTCATTGGTGTTTGACAACTCACAGTCTTCCACCACAAAATCCCCCACCGATCAGACTAAATGACGATGGGACCACCAAAATTCCTTTCGGTTGAATCCACTCAAACTTCTATGTGTTTGTGCACTCAACATTCCTATTATTAAACTCCCGACATAAGACTTGGAATTTTATTATCCTGATAATTGACGATTATCAAACCCCTCCATGTTAAGTATTTGTCACTTAACACCAGGAACCCCATTTGAGTGATTTGTACGAATCAACATTCCCACAGTAATTTGTACTCCCACTCTCACTATTCACAATCAAAATCCCCTCTCGATTCCTCTAATGAACGAGAGGTCCACTTTCAAACCAAGTGATCAAACCTTCCTACAGTTAGGATCACCTTAAACTCCCGCTGGGTCAAACCTTCCTACAGTAAGGACCAAAACCACAATTCACTCTCGATAAATGAGAAATCCACCTTTAGTTTGATAATCAAACCTTCAGACGGTTAGGATTATTCGAATCTTTTTGATTCTCGGAGTGGAGATCCCACTCCCAGTTTCACCTTCCCGAATTCTTGAAGTGGAGATCCCACTTTGAGTTTCCTTTTGTGACTGGAGATAGAATATAAAATTCTTTCTCTTTAGCTTTGGGAGATAGAATATAAAATTCTTCCTCTCCCACATCGGGTTCGTCTTTGCCCTAAAAGAAGACACCACTTTTTCAACTCCTAAAATCCGTGCCTCACACGCATGAGGAATTTTATCCCGAATCCTAAGTAGGGATAAGTCAACGCCTAACACGCATTACCGGTCAGTTTTTTATCGTAAAAAGGACAAACGCCCACATATTCAATATTGTGACAGATTGTTATTAATAACACCAAAATCCGTACCTCAAACGCACGGGGAATTTTATCCCGAATCTTAAGTATGGATAAGTCAACGCCTAACACGCGTTGTCGATTAGTCTTTTACCGTAAAAAGAAAAAACGCTCGCATATTCGATATTATGGCAGGTTGTTATTAATAACACCAAAATCCGTGCCTCACACGCACGAGGAATTTTATCCCGAATCCTAAGTAGGGATAAGTCAACGCCTAACACGCGTTGCTGGTCAGTCTTTTACCGTAAAAAGGACAAAAGCCTACATATTCGATATTATGGCAGGTTGTTATTAATAACACCAAAATCCGTGCTTCACACGCACGGGGAATTTTATCCTGAAGCCTAAGTACGGATAAGTCAGCGTCTAACACGCGTTGCCGGGTAGTCTATTCCCGTAAAAAAGACGAAGTCTACGTATTCAATATCATAGCACTAAGAGAGTTAACTCTCTTAGCACAACGTCACATGCGGAATGAACATAAACAATCCGCATGCAAGCCCGATTCAAACGGTAATCGGTAAAGGCACGTCAAACCCGTTGAAGGCTGAGGGTTTTCCAAAAACCTTAAAGTCTACGCCTAACACGCATCATCGTTTAGTCTTTTCACGTGAGAAAGACGAAGTCTACGTATTCAATATCGTAGCACTAAAAGAGTTAACTCTTTTAGCATAACGTTACATGCGGAACGGATTTAAACAATCCGCATGCTAGCTCGACTCAAACGGTAGTCGGTAAAGGCTTATCAAACCCGTTGATGGCTGAGGGTTTGCCAAAAATTCTATATGCGAAAGTCACTGACGCACCAGCCCCATTAGTTGGTCTCATGACTTGGACATCCAACAAATTCGGGATAAGATTCACACGTGCAGATGAATCAGCTTTAATAGTTGGTCCTGCAGCCCAATATTCGGGACCGCTATGCTCCAACGCCTTAAGAGCTTAAACTATATAGACTCCAACAAACGTACGAGTATAAACTGTGTTAAACGTCGGTCAACTCGTTATAACTAAAGTCAACGCCGAACAACGTGTTACAGTGAAGGTCGATCGCATTCAGATACGAATTTCTGACGAAGCCAATCAGTTCAAAGTCAACTCAATAACACGAGCTAAATTCAGAAACTTACTCATCAACTTCAGTCCGAGATGTCGACAGCGGTCAGACGATAAACGCAGAACCGTAAGAACATCATCTATTCGACAAAACATTGAGTAGATTGAAGGCTGAAGGAGTCAAGATCTGAAGCCAATTACAGGTCCGTTTACACCGACTAAAGATTGGTCCTATCACATCCAAAGTATTTCAGGCTCTTCTATAAAAGAAACGAGACTGAAACACTTTAGAGGGGAAATCTGTAGACGTCAAAAATAACCTATAGCTTCCAAAACACAGTTCAAGACAACGAGAAGACAATAAACGTTATTATCCAAGTCAAGGGAATTTATCCAACACCAGTAAGCGTACGAAGTGGATCAGTAAAATATGCAAGTCAGCAAAATGATGAACCGTACGTAAAACAAGCGAACTTGAGGGGTCACGAATCGCCAAAATATCAAAAAGATGAACAAAACACCACTCGGAGGCTTGTGTAAGCGCGAGTCACCAAATGGTGACTCTCACCTATGCGTGCCACCAAATGGTGGCTCGCACAGTCGCTAACCACCACGACTCTTTTTGACTCCCAAACCTCCCAAAACGTGGATTTCGATGATTTTTAAGGATTCTTTCATCCCAAGACCTCCCTAACTTTTTTGAGGTTATCCCTAAACGCATTTAAGCGGTTATTAACTGCATATGATGTTTAAACATCAGTTCTTATCCAAAAACACATCTCCAAAAGCTTATAAATAGAAGCCTATGGTCTTCTTTCAAGAGGATCTGAAGTTGAGAAGGCGAGGTGTTGTCAAATTGTCCAGCTAACCACGAATTTCAGAGGAGAATCATCAGATCTTGGCGAATACTTTCATAAAGAAAGTCCTTTGAAAGGTTTATGATTCTTTCCCCTTCTTTCCTCCGGATTAAACTTGGTTTTAATCTCGAGAAGAGCCACAATCTCGCTTGGTCGTGATTGTCTCTTCCGTAATTGTTTCCTTTGTGAAACAAGAGCGTAGTTATACTATCAATCGGGTTTGATCTGTGGTGGTCCACGGACTAACGCGTCCTCAGCACAGGCAAAGATCCCACGCAAAGCAACGGGAGATAAACTACTGCTGTGTTTTGTTTGATAAAGCTGTAATCTTTATTTTTTATTGTAAGAAGATCTTATAAAAAGATCAACTTTTCTTTCAGTTTGAACTTGTAATCGATAAACGATGTAACAAGTTTGAAAGCAATGGAAAAGGCAACTTTTGACGAAAACAGAGCCTAGCAAGGGAAATGGCAGAATCAGCAACAGAATCGATTTTAGGACCAAGGTCCAGGCCAGCAGATAAGACTGGAGGCACCGCCAGTGGTTCCGCAGATTGAGGGGTAAGTTCGTACAGTTCAGGAGATCCCTCAGGGAAAGGTAGTTCCATATGCTCCACCTCCAGTAGCAGAGCAGGCTCCAGTCACTGGTATGGTCTATGCAGTAGTCCCTAGTGATCATGGTGCAAGCGGGGCTGTAGTGGAGGGTACGTTCTTCGTGAACTCCTTTCTAGCCCGTATTCTTTTCGATTCGGGAGCTTCATACTCTTTCATATCTTATGCTTTTTTATTAGACTTCAGCTTGTAGCTCAGCCTCTAGATGTTCCTTTGTCAGTTTCCACCCCGCTAGGTGAGATGTCGCTCTTGGAGAGTACTTGTAGGAGGTGTGTTATCAGTTTAGACGAGTCTGAGTTTATTGTCGATCTGATAGTGTTGAGCATGTCAGAGTTCAATGTTATTCTTGGTATGGATTGGCTATCTTCCTACCATGTCAGTGTCGATTATTTTGTGAAAACAATCAAGTTGCGAGCATCTGATGGGTCCGAGTTAGTTGTGGCCACCTCTCAGGGAAACCAGTTTGCGGAGTCATTACTGGCGTACATCGAGGAGGTGATGCTTCGGGATCAGAGTATTGATATATGAGAGACTAAAGTTGTCTTAGATTTTTAGGATGTCTTTCAGGACATACCTGGGTTGCCTCCTGTGAGAGAGGTTGAGTTTTGTATTGAGTTATAACCGGGCACAGTCCCGATATCCCGAGCACCTTATCGCATACACCTACTGAGATGAGGGAGCTACAGACCCAATTAGATGAGTTGTTCACTCAGGGCTTCATTCGTCGGAGTCATTCTCTATGGGGAGCATCGGTCCTCTTTTTAAAGAAGAAGGATAGTAGTATGTGATTGTGTATCGACTACCAAGGGTTGAACAAAGTCACTATCCGGAATAGATATCCTTTGCCTAGGATTGATGACTTATTCGATCAGCTACAGGGAGCGTAGTATTTCTCAAAGATTGATCTTCGTTCTGGTTATCATCAGTTACGGGTTTGGGAGATGGATATTCCCAAGACCGCCTTTCTGACTCAATATGGGTCCTTCGAGTTTTTGGTCATGTCATTTGGGTTGACCAATGCACCCCAGTATTTATAGATTTGATGAACCGGGTCTTCCATCCATACTTGGACCAGTTCATGATTGTATTTATCGATGATATTCTTATTTATTCGAGCAGCATCTACGTTTAGCTTTGCAGGCCTTGCAAGAGCATCAGCTATATGCTAAGTTTAGCAAGCGCGAGTTTTGGATTTCTGAGGTTAGATTTCTTGGCCATGTTGTCAGCAGAGAGGGCATAACAGTGGACCCAGCTAAGGTTTTAGCAGTGCTTGATTGGGAATCGCCAAAGATGATTACCGAGATTCGTAGCTTTTTGGGGTTAGCTGGCTATTACAGGAAGTTCATTCAAGACTTCTCGAAGATTACGATGCTACTTTCACGCCTTATGAAGAAGGGTGTATAGTTCACTTAGAGCATGGAGTGCAAGAAGGCCTTTGATACCTTGAAGGCTAAGTTGACTACGGTGCCAGTACTTACTATTCCGAGCACTGACAGGACATTTGTTGTATACACGGATGCTTTATTAGTAAGTTTGGGAGGTGTTCTGATGCAGACTCAAAGTGTAGTAGCATATATCTCATGGCAATTGAGGGTGCATGAGCAGAATTACCCCACTCATGATTTGGAGTTAGTTGCGATAGTATCTACGCTGAAGGCATGGAGACACTACTTGTATGGAGTTCAGTTCGAGCTATTCACAGACCACCAGAATCGGAAGTACCTTTTCTCCTAGAAGGAACTTAATCAGAGACAACGGCTATGGATTGAATTTATCAAGGATTTCGAGTTCGCGATTCAATATCATCCGGGGAAGGCAAACGTCGTAGCATATGCTTTGAGTAGGAAGCGTCGACATCAGGTTGCGGCTCTCAGATGCTTGTTGTATCGAGATCTTATCACTCTTAGTCAATTCGATTTTAGGCCAGAGATGGACGGAAACAGCACATACTTGGGAGCCATATTAGTGCAGCCATCTTGGAGAGACAGAGTAGTCAAAGCTCGGTTAGAGGACTCTTGGATTCAAATCCGGAAGGAGGATATTTCCAAAGAGCCCAAGAATGATTGGACCATTTGAGTAGATGGAGGCCTTCAGATGAGGGGTCGATTAGTCATGCCAGCTAGTGTGGAGCTGAAGAGGGAGTTGTTTGATGAAGCACATCGTACCCGATATACAGTGCATCCAGGAACTACTAAGATGTATAAGGACTTAAAGAGACACTTTTGGTGGAGTGGCATGCGTAGAGATATTGTAGAATATGTAGCTATGTATTTTACCTGTCAGCAGGTGAAGGCAGAGCACCAGAGACCAGCAGGAACACTTCAGCCTTTATCCATTCCAGAGTGGAAGTGGGCGGACATTTCTATGGACTTCACTGTGGGGTTGCCGAAGTCGAAGAAGGGGAACGATTCAGTTTGGGTGATAGTGGATCGGTTGACTAAGTCAACACATTTTATTCCAGTGAGGACTACTTATACCGCTGAGACCTATGCGAGGATATTTATTCGGGAGATAGTTTGACTTCACGAAGTTCTAGATACGATTGTATCAGATAGGGGTTCAGTTTTCACCTCACACTTTTGGAGGAGTTTCCAGGATTCATTCGGCAGCATATTATTGCACAGCAGTGTATTTCACCCTCAGACAGACGGTCAGACAGAGGGAGTGAACCAGGTGTTGGAGAACATGTTGCGGGCTTGTATCATTGACTTTTAAGGCAGCTGGGAGGATCATATTCTATTGCTAGAATTTGCTTATAACAATAGTTATCAAGCAACGATTGGTATGGCTCTGTATGTGGCATTGTATGAGAGGCCTGTTGATCCCCTATATGTCAGCTTTTTAACGCATATTGAACCACGTAATTCCGAGTCTGAACGACGAATTTACGGTGGAAACAAACTCGACGAACAAAAACTAGAAAAAGCCAAATTGAGACACCCCGTGGTATCTTGGCTTGGCCAAGACACTCAGAAGTGTCTCTAATACGTCAGAAGTGTTTCCAATACAAAAAAAAGCTGATTTTGGTTGTTTTCGATGGTTTTTCGATCGCTAACCACCTGGATTTTCTCTAACTGATCTGATAATGCGGTTAAGTGGTTTTCAACTAAAGATAAGAATGAATCGGCCATTCTTATCTAAACACAGGGCTCCTGAAGCTTATAAATACAGCCCTAGGACCTTCATTTTTCCAGATCTGGAATTCTCGAGCGTTGGCGAAGCCCTGCCAGACTGAAGATTAAAAGGTGCACGAATTTCAGAAGAGAGGAGGAGATCGAATCGAGTTCTTCAGCACAGGAAGGAAGAGTTCATCAGATCTGCAGTTCCCCGTGTCCGTTCCTTAAGATTACCCCATTGCGGTAATCTTAAGAAGAGAAATTATCTCGTTGTTGCCGAGATAAACACTTCGACTTCTTGATTACTTCGCGAATCGATGAAGCTCCGTATCTAATTTGATTATCAGGTGGTCCACGGATATTGAAGTCCCCGTCACCGGCCAAAAACCCACGCGAGCAAGAGACGATAAACGGATCTTATGTTATTTTCGAGAGAGTTGTAATTCTTTTATTTTTGTTACTTGAATTCTTTGTAAACGATCAAAGTTATAATGAAATCAGTAATGAAGGTAACTTTCGAAGGAAACAATGACCAGTATCAGTCGATTGATGGCACTGTAACGACTAGTTTTCCAGCATGCATGATTTTTGGGTTTTTTTGCCTTTTACCTTAGTTTCTTCTTAGTTTTGGGGTTTGTTTCGTGAACCTATATATACCCCTTACCCTCAAACTTCTAAAATAATATAAGAAAGTTTTAAAACAAGTTTTACAAGTGTTTAAAGGTGTTTAAGAGTTTTTTAAGTTTGTTTTGTGTGAAGAAGTTTTCACAAAGAAGAGGCTTACCTTTTCGGTTTGAGGAATTCAACCTCATCCCTTCATCTACATCTCTTTGTGATTTTGGAGAAGTTTTCTAAACTCAATTATCTAACTTGTTTATACTTAAATTGTCATATTTATATTTGCTAGATTTATTCGAGTTTGATTTTATTTATACTCATTGATTACACATACCCACTTGAGCTTAAATATTTCATACATAGGATATTGGGGTTGTGAGATTGTATCTTTGAGTGTGGGCTTATCTTAGCTCTCATCTTGTATTAGAGAACAAATCATTTTTTTCTTGTGCCTTATTGAGTGAACACATTGTAATATACAAGAACATCGAGAGAAGTGGTTGGTGAGAGATGGGGTCAATTACAAAAGGAGTGGCGTTGGTAGTAAAGCAAAGGGAGAGGTAATAAATCTAACCACTTGAGAAAGTTGACACGGGCTAGGCCAACACTTAGAGGGCGTATTATATGATTACAAGTATGTGAGTTGTGAAAGTTTTCAGTGAGCTAGAAAACCGATTGTGTGAGTTGTAAATATTTTTGGTGAACGTTGAAAACCGGTTGTAATATTAGAGATTCTCCTCGAGAGTGGGGAGCGGAGACATAGGTCAGGAGTGACCGAACTCCATGATCACATTGTATGTTCAAGTTTGCCTTGGCGTATTATTTGTGCTCATTGTTTATTACATTCTATATCACTATTGTCTCATGTTTATATCGCCCTTAGTTTAATTGTATATCCTTGATCATATATCTTGTTGCATATCATAATTGCTAGGATATTGTTAATAAGTATTAATTTGGCATTAATATCAGATTAGATTAGCATATACCCTATTCACCCCCCCTTCAATCGTAATTTCATTTGGTATTAGAACTTGGTACTCTTGATTTGTGGCTTAACTGCCTAGAGTCAAAGATCTAAGTTTTTATATCTTGCTTGATACGGGTGTATCTTCTCTTCGGGAGCTTAGCGATCCTCATGGGAACTTGAGGATAGATGATTCTCATGATAGCATAAGAATAGGGGTGTAAAATAGTACAGTGGAACGCAGGTGGAAGCGTGGAATGAGACGACGAGCAGCAGATTTGAAGAATCCAGATTTCAGCCTGTGAGTCGACTCATACATGTATATGAGTTGACTCATCAGGTTGAGTCGACTCATGCCTGTCATGAGTCGACTCAAGAACTCAAGCCCTGTTAGCAAAAAGTTTATGACCAGTCGACTCATCAGTTATGAGTCGACTCATATGAGGTCATGAGTCAACTCATCTCAGTCATGAGTCGACTCATCGATGGTTTCCTGGTTCGTTTGGGTTTCTGTTCACACGAATTCCTGTTGGTTTTGGGCTTGGTTATTTATCAGATTGCCATCCACGTTTGTACACCTATATAAAGGATTGTTTAGGGTTTCTAAACATCTTCTTAGAGATCATCTTAGAGATCTTAGATCAGAGAGAGATTCTAATATTTGTATTAGGGTTTAGAGAGGATTGAGAGGTTGTTCTCGATTCTAGTGAGATTGTGAGGGAGAGATTTGTAATAATTAATTCTTCATAATCTAGAGAAGGTATTTTTCTTTGCCATACTGAATTATTCTTGTGTTTTAGTTGTCTTCTTCTCAACCCACCTTTTGGTAATTCCGCGACCAAAGGGTGCTCGCACGACGACTCGTATCAAGTTGGTATCAGAGCAATCAGATCTGGTGAAGGGGCATCCTGTGTATGGTCCTGACTCGATCGTAATACAAGAAGCTTGGTAAGATCCTTATTTCATTGGAATGAGTATAGGTTTTAAGGAGGAGAAGATGGCTGAAGGAGGCAATTTAGCGAGGATTGATGCATTCGAGAAGCAGATCAAGATGATAGGTTCGACTCTCACACAACTCGTTAGTCTTATCCATGGAGGTAGCAAACAAGGTGAATCTTCTTCGAAGAAAATTGTTGAGTCCGATGTGGAGAGAGTAGATTCAGATTCCGATGAGGAGGAGGAGACCGTTAAGGATGCATTACATCAAAGGGTAAGAATTCTTATCAGAACCTGAAGATTGACTTCAAGGTGGAGATTCATGTTTATGATGGGAGTGTTGATGTCGAGAGGCTTGATGACTGGATCTATCGGATGGAGACGTATTTTACTCTTTATGGCTATTCGTCAAAAGGAAGATTTGTGTTCGCGACTTTGAAGCTTTCAGGACACACGTTGACGTGGTAGAAATCCTACTGCATGCAGGAGAAGAAGGTGGTGTCGTAGAACAAGTTCAAGGAGTTACTGAGAAAGAAGTTCTACCCGGTGGGATTCCTACTGTAAGCAGAAGAAGAAGGTAGTGTCTTGGAACAAGTTTTAGGAGTTACTAATAAAGCAGTTCTACCCTGTGGGATTCCTTGAAGAGCGTTGGTACAAGTGGTACGGCTTGTGCCAAAGGGTCAATCAAATCGTTTAAGAATACACCACAGAGTTCCAGCAGCTGGTGATGGTCCTCAATATTGCGACAAAGGAATATTCTGTGTTTATGAAGTATATGGCGGGATTGAGCAATTACATCTGAAAGGAGATGAAGCTATTCACGGTGGAATCAATTGCAGAGGCGAGAGTGAAGACTATTGCCCTCAAGGGCAAGCAAAAGAAGGGCAACGAGGCTAAGGGAGACTCCAAATAGACGGGAGGTGAGTCTAGTTGTTCTTAATCTAAGGAGGAGAAGAAGAAGGGTGATCCAAGGAAAGCAGGGCTGATTTGTAGTCACTGCGAGAAGACAGGGCACACAGCTAATCGGTGCTGGGAGAAGTATCCTCATCTCAAGCCAAGAGGGTTGAAGAAGAAGGAGAAGAAAAAGACATACATGATAGCTCAAGGTCCGAAAGAAATCCCGAGGATGACAGAGCCCAACAGCAGTCTTAACCTAATGGCAGGGAAATAGACCACAAAAAAGGATGATGACCCGAGAGAGCAACTCTTTGTTCTTAAGTTGTAAGTGAAGACCAGTTTGGTTGATTCCATTGGTGATTCAGATAGCGAGAAGAATTTGATATCCGAGGCATTGGTTCAGAAGCTGGGTCTGAAGACAGTCAAGCATCCGAAGCTCTATCCATTAGGGTGGATTCAGAAGGAGGAGAAACTGAGTGTAGTTGATCAATACACTGTCAGATTTGCACTACACAAGTCATATATTGATGAGGTCACATGTGATGTCGTTCCATTGGATGTTTGTCAGATTATACTGGGCAATCCATACTTATGGGATAGATATGCGATCTACGAGAAGCTGGCTCAGAAGTACACCTTCACTAAGGATGGTGTAAAGTTCATATTTCGTTCGGCATCTCTTCCGAGGGAGACAAGCTTGGGGATGGTGATGCGAGCGAAGAGACTAGTGATTTCAAGCAAGAAGTTTGTCTCGCTGTGCATTAGACTTCTAGAAAAGCCATCGACAAAGGATTGCAACTTAGAGCGAACGGTGACTACGACAAGACGCGGGACGAATGAGTTGTTTCCGTTCAGACGTCGAGACCGGATTCCTAGCAAGGCAAGGTGGTGCAGAAAAGATGGAGGAGCTCGAGAGTTTCCTCTAAAAAATTTCTAACTTGAACGGGACTTCAAGTTCCTAAAGAGGGGACCCATGATACGGGTGTATCTTCTCTTCTGGAGCTTAGCGATCCTCATGGGAGCTTGAGGATAGGTGATTCTCATGATAGCATGAGAATAGGGATGTAAAACAGTACAGTGAAACGCAGGTGGAAGCGTGGAATGAGACGACGAGTAGCAAATTCAAAGAATCCAGATTTTAGTTTATGAGCCGACTCATACATGTACATGAGTCGACTCATCAGGTTGAGTCGACTCATGCCTGTCATGAGTCGACTCAAGAACTCAGGCCCTATTAGCAAAAAGTTTCTGACCAGTCGACTCATCAGTTATGAGTCGACTCATATGAGTTCATAAGTCGACTCATCTCAGTCATGAGTCGACTCATTGATGGTTTCCTGGTTCGTTTGCGTTTCTGTTCACACGAATTCCTATTGGTTTTAGGCTTGGTTATTTACCAGATTGCCATCCACGTTTGTACACCTATATAAAGGGTTGTTTAGGGTTTTTAAACATCTTCTTAGAGATCATCTTAGAGATATTAGATCAGAGAGAGATTCTAATATTTGTATTAGAGTTTAGAGAGGATTGAGAGGTTGTTCTCGATTCTAGTTAGATTGTGAAGGAGAGATTTATAATAATTGATTCTTTATAATCTACAGTAGGTATTTTCCTTCGCCATACTGAATTATTCTTGTGTTTTAGTTGTCTTCTTCTCAACCCACCTTTTGGTAATTCTGTGACCAAATGTTGCTCGCACGGCGACTCGTATCAAGTTGGTATCAGAACAATCAAATCCCGTGAAGGGGCATCCTGTGTATGGTCCTGATTCGATCGCAATACAAGAAGCTTGGTAAGATCCTTATTTCATTAGAAGGAGTCCAGGTTTTAAGTTGGAGAAGATGGCTGAAGGAGATAATTCAGTGAGGATTAATGCATTGGAGAAGCAGATCGAGACGATAGGTTTGACTCTCACACAACTCGTTAGTCTTATCCATGAAGGTGGCAAACAAGGTGAATCTTCTTCGAAGAAAATTGTTGGGTCCGATATGGAGAAAGTAGATTCAGATTCCGATGAGGAGGATGAGACCGTTAAGGATGCATTACATCAATGGGGTAAGAATTATTATCACAACCTGAAGATTGACTTCAAGGTGGAGATTCTTGTTTATGATTGGAGTGTTGATGTCGAGAGGCTTGATGACTGGATCGAGCGGATGGAGACGTGTTTTACTCTTTATGGCTATTCGTCAAAAGAGAATATTTGTGTTCGTGACTTTGAAGCTTTCAGGACACACGTTGACGTGGTAGAAATCCTACTGCATGCAGGAGAAGAAGGCGGTGTCGTAGAACAAGTTCAAGGAGTTACTGAGAAAGAAGTTCTACCCTGTGGGATTCCGTGAAGAGCGTTGGTACAAGTGGTACGGCTTGCGCCAAAGGGTCAATCAAACCGTTTAAGAATACACCACGGAGTTCCAGCAGTAGGCGATGGTCCTCAACATTACGACAGAGGATTATTTCGTGTTTATGAAGTATATGGCGGGATTGAGCGATTACATCCGAAAGGAGATGAAGATATTCACGGTGGAATCAATTACAGAGGCGAGCGTTAAGACTATTGCCCTCGAGGGCAAGCAAAAGAAGGGCAACGAGGCTAAGGGAGACTCCAAAAAGATGGGAGGTGAGTCTAGTGGTTCTCAATCTAAGGAGGAGAAGAAGAAGGATGATCCAAGGAAAGCAGGGCAGATTTGTAGTCAGTGCGAGAAGACAGGGCACACAGCTGATCAGTGCTGGGAGAAGTATCCTCATCTCAAGCCAAGAGGGTTGAAGAAGAAGGAGGAGAAAAAGGCATACATGATAGCTCAAGGTCCGAAAGAAATCCCGAGGATGACAGAGCCTAACAGCAGTCTCAACCTTATGGCGGGGAAACAGACCACAAAAAAGGACGACGACCCGAGAGAGCAACTCTTTGTTCTTAAGTTATAAGTAAAGACCAGTTTGTTGATGCCATTGTTGATTCGGGTAGCGAGAAGAATTTAATATCCGAGGCATTAGTTCAGAAGCTGGGTCTGAAGACGGTCAAGCATCCGAAACCCTATCCATTAGGGTGGATTCAGAAGGAGGAGAAACTGAGTGTAGTTGATCAATGTACAGTCAGATTTGCGCTCCATGAGTCATATATTGACGAGGTCACGTGCGACGTCGTTCCATTGAATGTTTGTCAGATTATACTAGGCAATCCGTACTTATGGGATAGATATGCGATCTACGAGAGGCGGGCTCAGAAGTACACCTTCACTAAGGATGGTGTAAAGTTCATATTTCGTTCGACATCTCTTCCGAGGGAGACAAGCTTGGGGATGGTGATGCGAGCGAAGAGACTAGTGAATGTAAGCAAGAAGTTTGTCTCGTTGTGTATTAGACTTCTAGAAAAGCCATCGACAAAGGATTGCAACTTAGAGCGAACGGTGACTACGACGAGACGCGGGATGAATGAGTTGTTTCCGATCGGACGTCGAGACCATATTCCTAGCAAGGCCAGGTGGTGCAGAAAAGATGGAGGAGCTCGAGAGTTTTCTCAGAAAAATTTCTAACTTGAACGGGACTTCAAGTTTCTAAAGAGGGGACCCATAATACGGGTGTATCTTCTCTTCTGGAGCTTAGCGATCCTCATGGGAATTTGAGGATAGATGATTCTCATGATAGCATGAGAATAGAGGTGTAAAACAGTACAGTGGAACGCAGGTGGAAGCTTGGAACGAGACGACGAGCAGCGGATTCGAAGAATCCATATTTTAGCCTGCGAGTCGACTCATACATGTACATGAGTCGACTCATCAGGTTGAGTTGACTCATGCCTGTCATGAGTCGACTCAAGAACTCAAGCCTTGTTAGCAAAAAGTTTCTGACCAGTCGACTCATCAGTTATGAGTTAACTCATATGAGGTCATGAGTTGACTCATCTCAGTCATGAGTCGACTCATCGATTGTTTCCTGGTTCATTTGAGTTTCTGTTCACACGAATTCCTGTTGGTTTTGGGCTTGGTTATTTACCAGATTATCATCCACGTTTGTACACCTATATAAAAGGTTGTTTAGGATTTCTAAACATCTTCTTAGAGATCATCTTAGAGATCTTAGATCAGAGAGAGATTCTAATATTTGTATTAGGGTTTAGAGAGGATTGAGAGGTTGTTCTCGATTCTAGTGAGATTGTGAGGGAGAGATTTATAATAATTGATTCTTCATAATCTAGAGAAGGTATTTCCTTCGTCATACTGAATTGTTCTTGTGTTTTAGTTGTCTTCTTCTCAACCCACCTTTTGGTAATTCTGTGACCAAAGGGTGCTCGCACGGCGACTCGTATCATTGCTAATCTACTTTGAGATTATTTATATTATTACTTGCATTTATATCATGGATATGCATGGTGCATCTAGTTTAGGCTATGATATTAATGTTGCTCCCTTGTTCAATAATTTTTCTTATGTTCAATGGATGTTTAGATTTAAAATATTTGCTAGATCTAAACATATCGATTTATGAGAAGTTATTGATAGTGCATATGTTGTACCCAAATTAGATAAATCTAAATGGAGCACAAATGATAAGATAATGTTTGTTTTAAACAAGCTATTGTTAGCATTCTTGCTTAAATCTTTTGATACGTCTATTTCTAACAAACTTGCTTGTTTTGATAGTGCATATACATTATGGAAACATATAGAGATATATCATGGTAACTTGGAGGAAATCTAACACGTTCCGGCGGGTTCCCCTTCAAGTTCTACTATTGGAGCTTCATCATGCACACGACCACTAGGCGATAGCCATAGTGAGGTATGTGAATCGGACTCCGAAAATGAACTATCTATAGATGATCTCTCATGTGCATATGAAAGATTAATACATGCCTACAACAAGTTGCATAAAAATTTTATAAATTTAAAAAGCAAGCATGTTGAACTAAAATCCGATCATGAGATGCTAGAATCCAAGTTTGATATCACTGTTAAGGAAAATAAAAATCTTAAAGAAAACAATGATAAATTAAATTTAGAAAATGATAAATTAACCTCTAAATTAGCTAGCTTAACTCATGCTAAAAATAATATCATGCAAGAAGTAGAAACAATTAGCCATGAATCTAAAAATGATATTGTTTGTTCTACTTCTAATATCAATGCTATTGTGCCTAATAATGAATTGAATCTTATGAAAAATCGTATATCTTCTCTAGATTCAACCCTAACTAAATGCATTAATAATAATAAGAAACTTATGTACATATGTGCTAAGACTAGAGCTAACACTTCAAACCTACTCACTACGCACATATGTATAGTAAAATTTACAAATGCATAATTTGCGGCCGTAAAGGCCATATTGCTAAATTTTGCTATGATGCATAACAAACCATTAATGCTAATATTATAGTTCCTTGTGCATCCCATCAAATTTCATTATCAGATACACATACACATACACATCACACAATGTTCATCATAAGCATGTAAATGTGTATAAATGTGATTTGTGTGGTCATTTTAGTCATTTGACCAAATTTTGTTATGAATTGAAAAGAGTTTCTCATTTGCAAAATACATTTAAAAACCATCTATTTTTACAAATATTTCTCATGCGGAATCACAAGGTCAACATAAACAAATACAACCATTTCATTGCACATATTATAATCGAAAAGGTCATTTGCATGAATATTGTTATGACCGTGTCCGTGCACAAAATGTGCCCATATAGGATCATAACCCAGGGACTTTGAGCTTTATTGATACGAGTCATGTCCCTAAACTCTCCGGCACGATGAGTGTTTGGGTGCCAAAATCTTTTTAAATTCTAAAACAAGATTTTTTACTATTTTCATTTTAGTTTCTTGTTTTTGAAAATTGTACTTCAAATTTTTCTTTGAGATATATATTGATCAAATTTTTACTCAAATGATTGATTATTTTGATTAAACAAAATCTTTGAAATTTTAATTTATTATTTGTTGGTTTTGACTTGAGAGCATTGATTGTGACGAATCCTTAACACTAATTGTAAGGATAGAGTCAAATTCTTATATGCTTTTAGCATTTGCAAGTTTTGAAGTCTTTAAACTATTTCAAATGCATGTTAGAAATGCATTTCAAAATGGTTTTTATAAATAAAGAAGTTTATGTTTGAGCAACCCCCTAGATTTTTTTGATCATTCATTGGTATTCTTTCATATCATGTTTATCGGGTGAAAAATGTTTCTACATGGGTTGAAACAAGCTCAAAGAGCTTGATATGGATGCTTCTCTTGCTTTCTTGACGAATATGATACAAATTGATGTTGTTTTGTTTTTATCCTAAGCATAATTCTTTTTAACCTTGTGGATAAAACATATAAATATTTTGACATTACTAGTTGCTTAATCACTTATTCTTCAAAAATGATGATTTATAGATTAAGCGTGTTTCGATGTTACTATAGTTTAGATTATGGTTTAGATCACGATTTTAGATTTCATTTGATTATTTTGATTTTTATTTAGACTTTCATGATTGTCATGACTTTCATGGTTCTTATGACTTGTTTTCATGTGAAAATATCTTTCATGATTCTCATGTTTTTACAGTATTTTGATTTTATAAATCTATATATGTTTGTGTATTGAGACACAATTTTCATGATAATATATCTATTTGTGTGCTCAATCAATCATGATTTATGTTTAATGATTTGTGAACTTTTGGATATATTGATCAAACATTTGAATTTTTTGATTTTTGAATATTTGATTTTCATCTTTGAAATATATTTTTTATTTGTGTTTAAGATTCTTGTAACACTTTGTCTTAATAATACATATATAAGTGTTCACATAGTATCTTTTGTATGTGAGTTGATATTAGTGCGTCTCTATATATATATTTTTTACTCACATATGTATGCCTTAGTATTTCATTTCATATGTTCTATGTGGCATTTGATAGGGGGAGTTTTTTTACCTATATTTGTCTTATACTCATCTATGCTTATTTGGGGGGGGGGGGGGGG
>BQKN01053289.1:9812-24224 GCA_022839385.1 Asparagus kiusianus | reverse complement strand
GGGGGATCTCTCTCTTCCTCTCTCTCTCTCTCTCTCCTCATTTTCTTAGGTTTTTTAATTTTTTAAAAGGGGCCTATTTACATGAGATAAAAATTGAAAGGGTATACTTGGAATTTAAGGAAAAACTTAGAGGAGTCCACGTATGTAAGTATTGTATTTTAAAAATTAGGTTTATAGATAAATTTAAAAAGACAATTAGGTTTAAGATATAAACAATAATAACTGGGTTTATAGGTAAATTTAGAGTAAACAAATATGGCTACAAATAAAACCCCTTTTTTCTTTACTAGAACAAATTTTCATATTAAACCCATTTAATGTTTTTATTAACAAATTCGACCCACTCTCATTTTATTTCTCAAAACCAACCCATTTTGTGGCTACGTCAGCGGCGTGGTCACAAAATAGGTCGGTTTTTTTAATGACGTCTCTAAATAGTCGGGGTTGCCAACCCTGACTATTTAGTTATGTACAAGTTAAATCAGTTGGGGTTTCCAACCCCGACAGTTTTAGTGCCCTATCTAATTGGTCGGGGTTGGTAACATTGACTATTTCGAAAGCCCATTTCGAAATGGTCGGGGTTCCCAAATCCGATCATATGACAGAGAGCTCTGACCCAGTCGCCGAAGGAGCTGAAAACAGTCGGGGTTGGGAACTCTGACCATTTAGTAGAAGGGAGTTTTCCTACGCCAAAATAGTCTGGTTTGGAAACCCTGATCGTTTCATTTACGTGCACAAAATCATCGGGGTTCCCAACCCCGACCATTTGACAGACTCTACTACACACACTTTCAGCTGGAAATTCAAACTCCTGCTGTTACATATCAATCCACAATACAATCACAATCACAATAACACACAATCATAATAACACACATACTAATCAGTAATCTCAAATAAAAATCCATAATCAATCGGATACATACCATGCAATTCACATACTAATAATCAATACTCAATCGAATACATAATATTTAGTTTCAAAAGCAAACATCCCATCAATACTCAATCAGATACATAATATCCAGTTTCATTCAGATACAACTCCCTTTCCTCTCCCTCTCCCTCTCCCTCTCCCTCTCCCCCTCCCTCTTCCCCTGACATGTTCACCTTCAACGTGAGCTTGGATGAGTTCCTCGTCCGGTTGTGTGTGAAGTTAGGAGTGCATGACATCCTCATCGACTCGAATTAATTGTGAACATCCGGCGTGGGCCTGCTGTGAGCTGCCAGCTTCATCATGTGCACCGCTTGAGTCTTCCCCCGTGTGTCCTTGGAACCGTCGACGACCATACTCAATTGGTCGCTCCTCACGGCCATCACATCTACATTACGCATCCTCTAAAGAGCAGCCTAATCTTTTTGATCATGTGAATGAACGTGTTCCTCGGCCCTGGCTTGGTAGTCGTTCGGATTACATGATGCGCCATAGTAGAAAGTTCTTCGAGCTCTTATACCTATAAGATAAAAACCCAAAGAAAAATATTATGATTTGGATGATAATAAAATAAAACTCACAAGATAACTGTATATTTTGTTTATACACTTAGCAACTCTCTCTCAACTCGACATTTTGGTATGTACTCCTCAGGGGCTTTGTTCTCCTGAAATATCCAATGGCGAGTAATCCCCCAATACCACCACAAATACACACCTAGGTCAGGTGCGTCAACCCTCTCCATCACCAACTGTTCTTCCCTCCAATCCCACCTCTCGATGTAAGCTTAGTGAATATGTTCCCAATTTTGACGATGTGCACCTTTTCTGGGATTTATCTCTATTATCTCCATAGGGTTCGGGATATGTTGTCGTAGCCTAAATTGTCAGAGTACACGGTCGGGCACGTGCATCTCGACAATCTCAAAACATATGATCGGGATGCGAGCACGCCATACATCCGGCTCTTCTCTGCATATATCTGGTAGTGACTCTAAAACTAGTTCATATGGCATCCACTTGACCTATAAAAAGATAAAACAAAGCAGATTTCAGTTATAAATGATGTAATGATTGGAAATTTTTAGATATTATGATTTAATACCTATTCGTCCTCCATTTGATCGAGCTCATTCCTATAGAAGTTTTCATGGCCCTTTGGTGAGGTATGCCAAGTTCTGGATACATTCCATCTATTTTATATACAATGAGTTAGTATAAATTGAAATAAATGTATAAAATTACATGTAATAATATTTTTTTAAAATAACTTAGTAATACCTGTAGCCTAACGGAATATGGCCATCGAGAGCACGTGCCTCCCTCAAATCTGAGCAACCCAAATGCAATCTTTCCCAAGACCATATCTGTAGTAGAGTAAGACAACCCTTGAATTCTTTGTTTTGAACAAGAGCCACTTTGGTTATCTCCCTATACAGATATGCTAACACGACACTCCCCCATGACAATCCACCATAATCCACAAGATCCTCCAGGAGTGAAACCACCTCACGTGCATCGAATCCTTCGTGGAATCCAAGAAAAGAATAGTACCGATCATGTGAAGTATGTATGCACGGGCATACATCTTGACGATCTCCTCGGTCACATCGATCGGAACATTCATCTAATTGTTTCTCAACTATTCAAGCTTGATCCTTCCACCCCTCACATGAGGAACTTGACCCAGCAATGCTTCACACTTCCCTGACCAGTTGAAGTCGTTGCTACCTGTGACAGCATCTACATCCACTCTGAGTCCAAGCAAAACCCCAACATCCTGTAATGTAATCGTTGACTCTCCTTGGCGCATGTGGAATATGTTTATCTCTAGCCTCCATCGTTCAACCAGTGCTGTCAAAAGAATCCAATCAAGTCTCACCCATTTAATTTGTGAGCACTCAAAGAAGCATGCTTGACGGACATAATATTAGGCATGTGGATCGGTTAACTCACAGCTCGAATGTGCACGAGTATGATCAACGATAGTAATGCTCGGGGCCTGCATATAATAAGCAATGCAAATGTTCAGTAACAATCAATAACTTAGAATAATTGATATGATCGAAAATGTAATTTATAACTATCAATCTAATTACCTCCCCAGTGTCATACTTCGTGGATCGATGTCGAGGTTGGTAATAAAGGACCTCATACGTCAATGGTCCTGCCTCCATATCTGCACATTTAATGATATAAATGAAGTAGAATATAATGAAGTAAAATAAAAGTTCAAATTTCGAATATAAATGAAGTAGAATAATTAATAAAAATTAAATTAACTGTACCCATTAATTGCTATCTATTTGGATTGGTGGGACAATAAGATCTCCTATGGCCCGGTTGTCTACAATATCCACACCTATTTTTTGTTAGAACTCCTTCCCGACCTCCATCCATCGTAGATTTTATGCATGTTGATCTCGAGCGTCTGACTTGTCTCTTAAATTCAGGAGGTAACACATGCGGCCCGTTATAGGGTAGCCAGTAACGACTATCTACGATGGGATTAAAAAATTGATTGTATGAATCTCTATAGTGGCTTGATTGATACCACTCAGAAGCGTATGTGTAATACGATGTATTTGCACCCCCAAATTGCTTGGTCGTAACTGCTATAACATGTGAACATGACAATTTTTGTAATTCTGGTATGTTACATGTGTATGAGCATTGTGTCCTTCGTAAATTGATGGTGTAATTATGACCGTGATTGTGTGTAACCTCCCATTCATCTATAGCAAATCTACCAATCTTAGTCAATCTGGCCTGCTTGACACGAGCTCCTATAATCTCTTCATTTTTTGGGGTGAACAACGTCCCCCACTTTGCTCCATCCTCTCACCGCTTGATAAAATACTGATTTAGTCTATAAAATATCCTCACAACCAACGCCTGTATGAGCATTGCTAGAGCCCCCTTAAGTACACCGTTGAAGCTTTCAGAACAATTAGTTGTCATCATGCAATAGCGATTCCCGCCATTTATTGTACTTGACCAAAGCTCTTTTTAAAATTAGCTCTAATGTGCCGTAAGCAATAGCGGTGATTGTGATGAGAGCCAAATCTACTGTACAAGGCTCTTAGAATACCTTTCATCCTATCGGATATAAATGTAATTATCCTAGGAGGCAACATATTAAAAATATATAATTAGATGCAAGAAAAAAACCACTCCCAATTTTTACTGTTCTCGACCTCTACAACTACGAAGGCCAAAAGAAATAAGCCCTCATCTGCATCTACTCATGTAGCGACAAGTAATACACCCTTTTATTTGCCGTATAAGTGCGTCCCATCAATGCTAAGGATCGGCCGACAAAATTTAAATCGCTCGATCAAAGGACCAAATACCCAAAATACAGAGGTGAATTTATGAACCCCCGGATTGATCTCTTTGGTTATGAGTTTGTATTCAGATCTAGGATTGCTTCTTTTGATTACATTAAGATATTGAGGCAGTGTGGCGTAAGACTTTTCCCAATCACCAAATATTTTTGTCATCGCAATTCTCCTTGCATTCCACGCTTTGCTATACGATTTTTCAATCCACTTATCATGTGACACTCTATCAATTATGTCATCGGGCTTTAGTTCAAGCTTCTTCTTTACTTTTGACATAATCAACCGAGCTATGTAAGAGGCGGAGGCACCACTGTGGTGTCTCTCGAACATTGGATTGTTACATGTGTGAACATCGTAGTATTTTGTGATCCTAAAATACTCATTATGTTTTTTTTCCGGCAAATGCATATAACTTCCAAGGACATGCGTAATCAGACTCATTCCCCTTTGCCCGACCTTACCTTTGTGTATTCATAAAACAGATTGCCTCATAACTTGTGCGATTGCTTTTAATTTGCTTGAATTTGACCAACTTTTTGATTGAGTAATCACGAATAGCATCAACTAATTGGTCTTTAGTCTCAAATAATTCACCAACTCTGAAAAGGGGCCTCCTCATCATCTCCTCTATTGGATGAACTTTCGCCAATGCGCATATCATGTACTGTGGAAGAACGAACCCACTCATCATCCTCAAACTCGTCGGGGGTGATTCTTCGTACTCAACATATTCATTATTAACATAAGCTTCATCTGGCCAATCTGGATTCTCTTCATCATCTTCACCCACAAATTGCATGCTGTCAATTGGTGCACTATCTTCATCTTCACCATCGGATGCGTCGTTTCTTTCATCCTCTTCATATGAAGGTGTACCACTGTGATGTTGAAATTGAGTCTGCTGCATTTCACTCGAAGAAGAAGGAAAGCCTTCAGACTCAACTCCCAAATCTAACATACGTGAGAATTCTCCTGGAGGGTTGAATATTTGGTCCGTCCTATGTGGCACCATTTCAATAAACAATTCTACCGTTGGTTGTGACTTGCTCAAATTAAACAAAATACTTATCGAATGATCGTTTGAGATCTCAACTGCGGACGTTCTATCATAAGTTATCGGCCAATTGCATATTATTTTTAGCAATACTCTCGTGGGTTAATTGTCATAACTCGATGCAATTCATTAACCAAGTCAATGTAACTATATGATTCCGATATCATTAATGGGATTGTCACTCCTCCGACGTACATTGGCATATTGTTCATTCCATAATTAATCGTTACACCATAAGAGCAAGCAATAAAAATCATATTGTTCAACCTATGCAAAACAAAATTATATCATTTAAATACAAAAAAATTTAAAAAATATTATCAATTACAACCCTACACCACAATTATAACCCTAAAACCAAATACAACCGTAAACCCCGAAATCCTAAACCCTAAAATTGACCCCCAAATCCTAAACCCTAAAATTAAGTATTCTGTGCCCCAAATGTTTAATTTCAACTATAACAAGAATAAATTTTCTAAATAAACCACTACAAATAGAGTTCAAATACTATAAATTCGTTTTGGAGAGAAAACCCTAGATTTCTACGTGTTAAAAGAGGAGCGAAGGAAGAGAAAGTACATGTTAGATCTTTCACGATGAAATTCCGCACAAAAATGGCGTTGTAATGCGCGAGTTTTGGCTTTGGAGACGACAACGACGAAGAGAGGCGACTGGGAACTCGCTGAGAGGCGACTGAGATCATGGAATAAGGGCTGGGAACGACCTGGGGGTTTATATAGGCGACGGGACCCAGAATAAAATAGTCGGGTTTGGGAACCCTGACTATTTTCCTTAGCCAATTTCGACTCGTCGGCTGGGTTAGGTGGATAGTCTTTGCTAAATGGTCGTGGTTGGCAACCCCGTCTATTTCGAAATACGACTTTCGAAATGGTCGGGGTTGCCAACCCCGACATATTAGACATAGCCCTAAATTAGTCGGGTTTGAAAACCCCGACTATTTTATCTTGTAGATAGTTAAATAGTCGGGGTGCCAAACTCGAATAGCTAAATAGTTGGGTTGACAACTCCAACTATTTAGATACGTCATTAAAAAACCGACCTATTTTGTGGTCAAGCCCGCTGACGTGACCACCAAATGGATCGGTTTTGAGAAATAAAATGAGAGTGAATCGAATTTGTTAATAAAAACGTTAAATGAGTTTAATTTGAAAATTTGTTCTTCTTTAATACTCTTCACTGCAGCGATCTTTTCTGTCGATCATTCAATTCCTCGCCAAGAAAAATGACGCGACCTGCTCCTTCTCGGCTGGCCTTCTCATCGGCGATGGCGGCCAAAGCAGCCGCCGGCGATCTAAACTCCGACGACTCCGACGAGGAGCCCGGCGAGGTCATCGAGTCAGCCCCACCCCTCCGCGTTGGCGAAGAGAGGGCCATCGCCACCGCCGCGGCCGGCGTTGGACTCAGGAAGAAGCTTCTCAAGGGCGGCCGAGGATGGGAGACCCCTTTCCTTGGCGATGAAGTCACGAGTTCGTTACTAATTTCTTGAAATGAGTTTTGATTAGTTTCTTGAAATTTTGATGATTGATGTCTTGTTGCGCAGTTCATTATGTGGGTTTGATGAAAGATGGGACGCAGTTCGTCTCGACGAGAGAGGAGGCGGAGCCTCAAACTATCAAGCTTGGTCACAGTAAGTAATGGAAAGGTTTGCTTTTTTAAATTCCTTTTTATGATTTACAATTAGTCTTCAAAATTTTATTGATTTCACCTAAAGTTAGAATTATAATCTTATCTCACTGCCCGTCCTATTTAAGTTTTAATTTGAACATCTCTTAATTAGAAAATGAAAAATGAAAAAAATAAAAATAAAAAAAGCTAACAATGAATTTTTTTTTATAATCAAATCTTTCCAATTTTAATCTCATAGTAGAATTTAAAACAATCATCATATATGAATCATCGGGCTTTGTATCTCTTTTCATGTGAAAATGAAGTATTGTGTTAAAAAAATATTTTTTTAAAGAACATTCCTTACTATTAGAGGAATATTTATTAGTTTAGAGAATTTTGTTAACAATGTCAGTAGAAGGAGGTTTTCTTTTTTTCGTTTTCTTTTGTTTTTAATTTAATTTTTGTTTTTTTAATTCAGTATTAGAAGGAGGTTTTCAAATAACTAAGAAATACATGCTTTTCTTTTTTTAATTTTTATTTTAGTTATTTCCTTAAAGAGATTCTCCAAAATTTTCCATATACTAAAATCTCTAAATGTAGGTAAATATGATAAAGAGGATGAGGAAGTTGTGGGTATTTTCGGCAAAAGAAAAATTAAATGCATTATTAACTAAGGAAGGTAGTCAATGTGATTTAATCATGAAAATTTAGTGCATTTGTTGATCAACTAATAGTATTCGGAGGGTTTTCTGATTCTAGTATTCTGGGAGGTCTTTCCAAAATTTACTCTTTTCTAAACTGGGATAAGATTGCACCTATGGATATACTCTTAAGGCAATAAATTTTATCCTGAATGAACTAGGGGAGTTATTTACTGGGTTGGATGATGGTATTTCGACTATGAAGAAGGGAGAGTTGGCATTGTTCACATTGTTGTTGAAGCCCGGATATGGGGATCTTGGTGTCCGGTGGAGCATTCCTCTGGGTTCCGAAGTTCAATTTGAGGTGGAATTGGTGTCATGGCTGACGGTTGTGGATGTGTCAAAGGATGGTGGGATTGTTAAGAAAATTCTTGTTGGAGGGGATGATGTACAAACTGGCGATCTCGATGAAGTTCAAGGTTGGCCTAGCTTTACAAAAATGTGCTTTTGTCCTTTATTTCAAGGGTTTTTTTGTCTAATTTTGTTTAGCATTTGTCATGGTTTTATGGTTTTCCTTGCTTGTTTATATTTTCTATTTCAGTCAAGTATCAAGTCAGGTTAGTCGATGGATCACTACTTGTGGAGAGTCCAGAAGAAGGATTGTGGTTTCATATCAATGAAGGTATTGTATTCTCTGTGACAAACCTTAGATTTATCAATCAGACATATTTTAATTTGATTGGAATATCTACTCAAATATATAAAGGACAAAGTGGAAGTAGTGCAAACTTTGAAGGAATGAACATTCTGTATCCCAAGTGTAGGGGTTATGGTCATTTCAGTTAAAAAAATCGATGACCTTTCTTTCCTATGTCAGTTAAATTCGAAGAGATGAAGTGCATGTAAGATCTCAACATTTCAACTTCCTTACAAGGCTGACTGGGCTAGTGAAATATCTCTGCTAATTAAAATATTTAATTCAAAATATTTAGAGGATGTGATAAATTGATCAAGTCACAACTTAAAAAAATAATTTCTCCATAATTGATATATACGTGTTGTACCTGTCTATTGTTTTTATATATAATTTATGAAAATTCAAATCTCTTGAACGTGCATTTGTACAAGTAGGAATTCTAGCGATGAAGAAAAAAGAATTCATAAGTTTGCCTAAAGTTTCCCTGTCATCAAGCTCATTTGCATAATCACTACGCATCACGCAGGTCATCTTTTACCAGCATTTACAAAGGCCGTGAAGACTATGAAAAGAGGCGAGAAGGCTGTTGTAACTGTTCAACCACAATGTATGCCTTACAATCCTACTGTTTAAAGGTTTATTTATCCTTTCCTGGCTTGTTCATCTTGTCCATATACTAGTTAATTAAATTGACCACATTCTCCATATTTAGTAGAAGCCATGGTTCTTGCTTGATTATCTATTGACAAATATTTGCGTGTATTAAATATTGAAGAATGCTTGATTATCTCATATATAGGTGAAGGCATGGTCCTTAATGCCTAAACGTGTAAATACTTCACATCCAAAGAGTCTTCAAGTTCAATCTAAATTTAGATGTCCTTTGGAAAGCTTGATTTGACGATAAAATGAATGTTAATCCAGCTCTTCAAATTACTGTTGCGGAGAGATGTGTTTGCAATGTGGAAATTATTTCCTTGTCACATAAATCACATCTATCATTGTGGTGGTTTTTGTGTAATTTTGAAGGTTTATGGAGGTTTTCTATGCCAAAACCCTAGTAAGTTTCGGGATTTTGAGTAATTTAGCCTTTTATTTTATGGGGGTTTCCAATATGTACCCCAAAATTATAGGTAATTTAAATTTTCCTTACCAAATCATTATAATTCTAAAATTGCCTCTGAAATTGTTTTGTTATCTCAAATATGTTGCGCGTAGCGGAAATTTCGGCAGCACAACAAGAGAGTCAGGTCGCAATAAGAATTCTTGTTGCTCAAAGAGAACAAGAATCTGAAGCCTAATATCCCATCAAAGTGGGATATTAGCTCTTCCTCTCGTCAGCTCTAGGACTGCGCGTCGAGGGAACCTAAAAGCTATTACAAATCACACAAAAGCGATACAACTAATTTTTACGTGGTTCGGCAAATTGCCTACGTCCACGGGGCAAGGAGGGGAGAGATCTACTAATAAAGAGAGAATACAAATAGGGTTTACACAAGAATCTCACAGATAAAACCCTCACACAAACTCTCAAATCTCTCACAAAGGGGATGACAAAAACCATCTCTAAAGGCCGCTGTTTTTCTTCACCAAGAACAGCCACAAACGGTTGGTTTTGTCCCCTGCTTTCTCCTGTTGCATGCAGCAAAAACCCTCTCTAAAGGTCGCTGTTTTTCTTCACCAAGAACAGCCACAAACCGTTGGTTTTGTCCCCTGCTTTCTCCTGTTGCATGCAGCCGCAATCTCTCTGCACGAACTCTTTTTGCTTGCACTTTCCTAGTCGCAAAAACCAAAAACTCTTCGCACCTCTGCCTGCTCACCCACCTAGGTCAATTAACCAAGTCTATATATATACACAAAGGACAAATGGGTGGGCCGGTTATTGTCCAGGAAACAAAACGAAACCTCAAGCACTCACGTGGAAACGAAACCCTCAAGCACTCACGTGGGACCTGTTCACGTGCTCTTCACAATTCTCCACATCGGCAAAGTTTTTTCAAAACTGAGCCGACACCAAAGCATCCAAATGTCTCACTTGTTGTGTCTAGTACGAACTCAGATACCAAACAAGTCGAGAATCCGAACGAGAGTCCAAACAATCTCACCCCCATCAACTAATCCAAAACCGGCTGCATCTGAAAGACTGCCTACTTATCCTCTTGTCCAAGGAATCAAACCGAACGTAGTTCATCCAAATAGTCGCCAACCGCTTCAACAATCACGAATGTGCAATAAGTTTCGACAATGATCAAACTTGTTGCTCGGAACTATCTTTGTGAGCATATCCGTCGGATTATCCTTCGTGTGGACCTTCACAATTTCCACATCGCCATCTTTAAGAACATCCCGAACGAAGTGATAACGAACGTTAATATGCTTCGTTCTCGCATGAAAAACCTGATTCTTCGCCAAATAGATAGCACTCATGCTATCACAATGAATAGTGATGGACCTCTGCGATATACCAAGTTCCTCCAAAAGTCCTCGAAGCCAAATAACCTCCTTCACAGCCTCCGTAACTACCATATACTCTGCTTCCGTCGTAGACAAAGCCACCGTTGACTGTAAGGTGCATCTCCAACACACCGACGTACGGGTCAAAGTGAACACATACCCCATAGTAGACCGGCGTTTATCCAAATCCCCGGCATAATCCGAATTAACATAACCAATGCACAACTGTCCACCTGTAGTGTCCCGCTCATAAACCAAACCAACATTGAGCGTACCTCGAATGTACCTCAATATCCATCTCACGACGTCCCAATGACCCACTTCTGGATCGTACATGTATCTCGAAACCATGCTCACCGTCTGTAATAAATCCGGTCTCGTACATACCATCGCGTACATCAAGCTCCCAACCGCGTTCGCATATGGAGTCTTCGACATCAACTCTCGATCTTCAACTGACTTCGGTGAAAGACCAGCTGAAAGTTTCAAATGGGCTCCCAGGGGTACACTAATTGGCTTCGTAACCATACTAACATGGAATCTGTTTCCGGTAAAAGTTGCTGTTTTCATTGCTCTTGTTTGAGATCTGTTACAACTTCAATCGTTACAACAGAATAAAATGAAAACAAAAGATTTACAACTTTAACGAAAATAAACACGAGAGCCCGGTTTGGTTCGGTCTCGCTTGCGTGGGTTGTTGGCCTGTGACGGGGACGTCGATATCCGTGGACCGCCGACTCTTTAAGATCCTTCCGGGAAAATCCGGCAGAGCTTCGTCTATCCGCGTGGGATATAGAAGCAGAACTTCGTCGATCCGCGTGAGATCTTAGAAGTTTAAAGCTTATGCCTCGGTTAAACGAGGCACTAGCTCTTCTTAGTAGTCACCGCTAATGGGCAATACTAAGGACATAAAGGGGTGAATGAAGGAAAAGATGAAGACCTCTCGCTCTTCGATCCGGCAGGGCTTCGCTGCTCTTCTCCAAAATTTCAGATCTCGAGGTTAAACCCAAGACCAGAAATTCCTCTCCAAAAATCCGAGCCAAGAGAATGGAGGCCTAGAGGGCCTATTTATAGGAAACAAGGAGGGGGGTGGCTGAAATAACTAAGGACACCCCGTGGGGTGTCTCAAAAAATCCGAGACACCCTTGAGGTGTCTTGGATTTTCCGAGACACCCTTGGGGTGTCTTGGATTTTTCAGACACCCCCGGGGTGTTTTATGTTAGTTGAGACGCCACCGTTGTCCCGCCGTTGACTCGCCGTTGACTTGCCGTTGACTTTTCGTCCGAACTCGGATTTGAGTGATTTCGGATGCGTTGGAATCGTGACGGCGAGCTCTGTAGGCCCCGATGGTTGGATTATCAGTAGGGTGATCGGGGCATGGCGGGCGTTGGCCCAATTGCGGTGGTCGCGGGGTTTTCGATCAATCCGTATCCCCGTGATTCTGACATTCTGTCGGCTCACGTAGTCCGTCGGTTCACTTCAGGCGTTTACCGACGTCGTTGGAATTCTTGTGAGCCGGGTAGTGACGTTCAATCTTCGCTCGTTGACACTGAGCTGTGTGCGGGGACCTATCGGCAATTTTCGATGCCTACAGATACCCCCTCCAAAGTGTTTCGGACTCGTTTCTTTTATAGAAGAGACCGGAATACTTTGGATATGATTGGTCCAGCCTTCAGTCGGCATAAGGGACCTGTGGGTCGCTTCAACTCTCGGCTCCTTCGATCTTCGGTTTATCCGGTGCTTTGTCGAATAACCGAAGTTGTTCCGGCGCTGCATTTATTGCCTGGCCGTCGTCGGAGTCTCGAGTTTACAGCTGGTGGGTTGAGTTTGGCTCGTGTCATTGAATTGACTTTTGAACTTACTATCCCTGTCACATCGTGTTGACCTGGAGTTTCGGATCACTGGGGGTTGACTTTTTGTCGTAACGCACCGTCCGGCGTTGACCTAAGGTTACGCGTTGACCGGCGTACACCCTAGGGTTTTGAAACCGCGTGGGTTGACTTTTATCGTCACGTGTTGACTTTCGTCGCCACGTGTTGACTTTTTGACGCAACGCGCTGTCCGGCGTTGACCTAAGGCTACGCGTTGACCGGCGTCCACCTTAGGGTTTTGGAACCGCTTGGGTTGACTTTTGTCTTCACGCGTTGACTTTCGTCATCACGTGTTGACTTTTGTCGCAACGCGCTGTCCGGCGTTGACCTAGGGCTACGCGTTGACCGTCGTACGCCCTAGGGTTTCAAACCGTCGAAAGGTTGAAGTGTGAAGTTCACGCATATCCTCAATTGCCGGCGAAGAGAATGAACATCGGGGGATCGAAAGATCGTTCGGGGGGTCAAAACATCGCGCAGAGGGTCAAAACCCGGGCAAACACCCCCGGGGTGCCTCGGCAAGGCCGAGACACCCTTGGGGTGTCTCCCCTTTTGCGGTCCCCCCCTCTTCTTTTGTCATCTTGTACACTTGTCCCACTTGTTTTATGGTCCCCCCCCTTTAAATTCAAAATTCAAAGAGAAAAATCCCCACCAAAAACCGAAACTCCCCCCCATTTTTCGGTTTTGATCTTCTTCTTCCCCTTCTCAATTTCCTCCATTGATTTGCTCTTGAGAACTCCTTCATCCTTCAAAAGATTCGGGATTTTGACGGGTACCCTTTTGCCGGAATCGCCTCCTCTTCCAAACGAGGGTCTTGACTTCCATTTCCGAGCTCGGAGGAGATTTGGGTAAGATCCCTCTTCAATCCTTCTATTTTCTTGTAAAGATTGTATTTTTTTATGCTTGCAATAGATAGGGGTTGTGTATGCAATACGTTCTTGGGGGGTTTTATGCAAAGGCCGAAACTTATAGGGGCTTATTTGCAAAGTTCGTGGGACTGAAATTTGGGGTTTTCTTGCAAATATGAACTGAAATTTGAGGGACTTGGGTTCATGTTTATTTCCTCAAGAAACGGTGGTGCTTTATGCAAGAGGATGAAATGGTTGTTTGAGGGGTTTATTTGCAAAACAGCCCCCTTTAAAATTTTTGGGGGCTTATTTGCAAAAGGGCCACGAATTTGGGACTGAAATCCAAGGAGGGTTGACCCCAAACTCCTGGTCAAACTTTTGGTAAAGGGATGTGGAGGTTAAACCAAAAGTTTGTGGAGGGGCTTTTATGTAAAATTAGCCAAATTTTGCAAAAGGGTTTGTTTGCAAAATTTAACCAGAATTGCGGGGTACCGGGATGTTAAATGATCGAATGTGATGATCACAACCCGGCTCGCGCGTGTCCTTGACCTGAACTTGGGCCTTGAACACGGGGGGTACTTTGGGTATTTTACCAAAATTTTGCCGCGGAAACAGTTATTGTTTTGCGGGCACGAAATTTGTAGGTTAATTAGACATGAACTATAACATCCTATTTGTTTATAGGATCTCAAGTCCAAGTACTTAATTTTCCCTTTTAAATTTCGTGTATGTATGTTATACCTGATATACTGATCTTTTTGTTGCAGGTCTGCGATGTCTTCTCGTCGCGCTCGGCTTTCCAGGAGTCGCTCTCACTCGCAGCACAGCGAGGAGGAGGCTCCCGCTGTATCTTCTTCCGCGGCTTCTTTTTACGGGGGTGAGAATTTTATACTTTCTGTATCCCGGATTGACCTCTCGCGGGTCATGAAGGAAGAACCGAT
>BQKN01053288.1:0-10891 GCA_022839385.1 Asparagus kiusianus | reverse complement strand
CTTTTGAGATCTGTTACAACTTCAGTCGTTACAACAGAATTAAATGAAAACAAAATATTACAACTTTATCGAAAATAAACACGAGATCCCGTTTTGGTGCGGTCTCGCTTGCGTGAGTCTTTGGCCTGTGACGGGGATGTTGATATCCGTGGACCGCCGGTCGATCAAGATCCTTTCCGGGAAAATCCGGCAGAGTTTCGTCTATCCACGAAGGGATATAGAAACAGAACTTCGTCGATCCGCGTGAGATCTTGGAAGTTTAAAGCTTATATCTCGGCTAAAACGAGACACTGGCTCTTCTTAGTATCACCGCTAAGGGGCAACACTAAGGAAAAGAAAGGGGTGAATGAAGGGGGCTGATGAAGAACTTCTTACTCCTCACTCCGGCAGAGCTTCGCTGCTTCAAAATTCAGACCTCACTCCTTACTCCAGCAGGGCTTCGCCGCTTCAGACCAAGAGCAATTCTAGCCAAGATAATTCAGCCAAGAATTGGGAGCCCCTTCAAATGGAGGCCAAGGGGCTCTATTTATAGGCCAAGAGGAGGCCCTAGGGGTTGCCCCAAAAAGGTGTTTCGCCGTAAAAGGCGTTTCGTCGTAAAAGGCGTTTCGCCGTAAAAGGCGTTTCGTCGTAAAAGGCGTTTCGCCGTAAAAGGCGTTTCGCCGTAAAAGGAGGCCAAGACACCCTTGGGGGGGGGACCATGTGGAAGAGGCCAAAAGGAGGGGGGACCATGTGGACACCCAAAAAAAGGGGGGACCATTGGTGTGAGGACACCCCTAAGGGGGTGTCTCGGCCATAGCCGAGACACCCTTTGGGTGTCTCGGCCTGGCCGAGACACCCTTGGGGTGTCTTGGCTTTGCCAAGACACCCCTCGGGTGTTTCGAGCCTGCCGAGATATCCCAGGGTGCCCCAGTTCAGTCCGAGGTCCTGCCGTTGTCCCGCCGTTGTCCCTTCGTTGACTTTTCGTCCGAACTCGGATTCGACTAATTTCGGATGCGTTAGAATTCAGACGAAGAGCTCTGTTGATCCCGATGGTTGGATTATCAGTGGGATGATTGGGACACGGCAGGCGTTGGTCCAATTGCGGTGATCGCGGGGTTTTCGGTCAATCCATATCCCCGTGATTCTGACATTCGTTGGCTCACGTAGTTCGTCGATTCACTTCAGGCGCTCACCGACGTCATTTGAACTCTTGTGAACCGGGTAGTGATGTTCATCGTCGCTCGTTAATACTGAGCTGTGAGCGGGGACCTTATCGGCAATTTTCGATGCCTACATGCTTATCACAGGTTCCTTGGTCACCACACGACCAAGTGCTACGTCCTCAAGGACAAGCTCCAGGCCCTCTACGACGCAGGGGTCTTGAAGAAGGAGAAAGTCCAAAAGCAGGTGACCACGAACATGATCACCTTGAGCTTTGGGACAGATCTCCCAGAGGTTCGAGCTCCGGCCGGGGTAGTTCCTATCCCCAAGGCGGTTTTGAAGATCACCAACGACGATCCTCACAACCAGCGGGAGAAGGGCTTGGTCCCGCAGACCCTGCCATCAGGACAGATAATGTGGGTCCATCCAGACCTCCTCAACGATGAACAATGGACTGCAAGGCCTTCGAAAGAGGCCAAGGGAAAACATTGCAACGTTGTCTCTGCTATTCCAGATAGAGACAGCGCAGTGATAGCCGCCCTTACCGATTCCGAGGAGGACACCAATGTCTTCGTCACGAGGGTAGGAAAGGAATTTGCCAAAGAATATCCCACGAGGGCAGAGAACCCGGCAGGACCTCCCAAGAGGCCAGCCGCGATGACTCCTCCCAACCCAGATGGGCTAAGCTTGAGCCGCCAACCTTTCCGATTCAACGTGCTCGCACAGCTGAAAAGCATCCCGGCATGAATCACCATGTACGACCTCCTCCGGTTGTCCAGGTCTACTCGCGAAGCCCTGCAAGAGGCTTTGGCCGACTCAGAGGCATTCATCACCCATTTCTCGAAAGAGGCAGAAGCGGAACGAGAATGCACGACCTGCTGCCAAGTCTCCGAGAGACGAGTCCCGTGCATCACTTTCACTCCTGAAGACATGCTCATCAAGAGCACGTCTCATGATCGACCTCTGTACTTCACGGGATATGTCGGATCGACGAAAGTGGATCAGATCCAAGTCGACCCGGGTTCTGCGTTGAGCATCGTACCCCTAAAATTGATCAAGCACTTGGGGATACCTCCGAAGCGTTTGTCCTCGACCACCACAACCATTTTTGGCTTTAACGCCACGGGGACGCGGCCGCTGGGTAAAATCCTCCTGAAATGTCGAATAGGTGACATGAAGACGGAGGTGACCTGCTACGTCATCGATGCCGAGCCTTCCTACAACGTGCTCTTAGGGCACCCGTGGATCCATGGCAATCGAATAGTCCCATCCACCCTTCACCAATGTTTGAAGTATGTGGACGATTACGAACGTGTGAAAATAGTAGTGGCTGATAGACAACCCTTCAAAGGCGTTGAGAATTACTTCACAGACTCTCTGCTGTATCAGGACCCCGTCGAACCGCCAGTCGAGGAGTCGAAAAGCGGCAACGAGGCGGATAGCGAACCTGAGTACGGCGATAACCTAATACTAAACGACTTCGAGTCAATTGTAATCGGTTATGAGAGTCATCATGTAACCAACACCGTTCAGGCGGAGAAGATTATCATGAATGAAAAGTCCAACTTTGCTTATGTGTCGTCTTGTTCTACGTCTGAGGGTGATGAACCCAACGACTCGTGGACAAAACTCCGCGGCGATCCCTCCCTGCACATGCCGGTATGCTCGTCGTACGTCGCGAGGACGCGGCCGATTGACTCGTCGCGAGCCGTATTTGTTGTGCCAGCCTGAGATAATTATCAAAAAGATATTATTTTCGGCCGAATCGATAGTCCCCTACGCACCATGTGGGACGAGTCGGGAGACGAGGACCCAGCGCCTCAGTTTTTGCAATACAGCCAAGTTGCCAAACGCATGATGAGTGACATGGGGTATGACCTCACGTGTTTAGAGGGCCTGAATTATGGCCGAGGGCGCAAAACGGTCATCCGACCTGCCCACGTGCCCAAGGGTAAACCCTCAAATTACTTCAACAGGACTCGGAGGGGCTTAGGCTACTCCTCTTCCTCATCAGACCTGTGCTGTTATGTCAACGAGGACTCCGACTATGCGTGCTCAGGAGATCGATCGTCGATGACCTCAGCATGGGACTCGGATGTCAGCGTGAGGGACCTGTTCGATGGCCTTACAGTCAACATGGCTACAGTGGATCCCGCCCAGATGGCGGAGGATGGACAACTTCCACTTTATGACGAGACATGGGATCGCCATGTTAGCGCCCAATGGAGTAGTCGCTTCGAGCAACGGGAACCACCGACCGAAGACGAAATCTTCCAGGTGAACATAGGCACTGAGGCGAATCCCAAACCCATATTCATCAGCGGTAGCCTGCCTCCTCAAGAAAAAGAGGATCTCATCGCCCTCATACGGGAATACATCGACGTCTTCGCGTGGAGTTACGAGGACATGCCTGGCTTGGATCCGCGGATCGCCACGCATCGCCTCAACATCAGCTCAGACGCCAAACCAGTCAAACAACAGTAGAGGCACTTTCGCCCTCAGATTATGGAGGCGATTGAGGCTGGAGTGAAGAAGCTCATCGAATCCGGCTTCATCAGAGAGGAACAGCATCCTGACTGGATGGCCAATATTGTTCCGGTCCTGAAGAAGAACGGTAAAATCCATATCTGCATCGACTTCAGAGACCTCCACGTGCCCAAAGGACGAATTTTCCCTACCCATCACGGATGTCATCATTGACAACACGTGCGGATTCGAGAGGATGTTCTTCATGGACGGGTTCTCGGGGTACAATCAAATCAAAATGCACCCCGAGGATGAAAAACACACCTCATTTAGAACTCCTATGGGGGTGTACTACTACACGGTCATGCCCTTCGGACTCAAGAATGCCGGCGCAACCTTTCAACGCGCCATGAGCACGATCTTTCGAGAGCACATGCGAAAGACGGTGGAGTGCTATGTAGACAATCTGGTCGTGAAGAGTCGCCACAAAGGCGACCATCTTCAAGACTTGAGGACGATGTTCGAACTCATGAGGACTCACCAACTCAAGATGAATCCCACGAAGTCATTCCTAGGGATGACTAGTGGTAAGTTCCTCGGTTTCGTCGTCACAACGAAGGGGATCCGAATTGACCCCGACAAGGTGCGAGCCATTCAAGAACTTCGACCACCCCGGAACCTCAAAGAATTAAGAGGTCTCCAGGGACGATTGGCCTATATCCGAAGATTCATCTCAAATCTTTCGGGCAAGTGCCAGCCGTTCTCCAAGCTTATGAAGAAATGCACCTCCTTCGTATGGGACGAGCCTTGTCAGAAGGCCTTTGAGGACATCAAGGCTTACCTCTCAAATCCGCCTGTCCTCGCCGTACCAATCTCAGGGAGGCCATTTCTCATCTATATGCGTGCCATGGAACATTCTTTGGGTGCTCTCTTGGCACAAAATGATGACTCCGGCCACGAGCAAGGCATATACTACCTGAGCAGGACCTTGCAAGGTGCCGAACAACGGTACCCGATGGTCGAGAAAGAATGTTTGGCCTTGGTGTTCGCCATCCAAAAGATGCGACACTACCTGGTTGGCCAGACAATCCATGTCATCTCCCGAATGAACCCTATTCGAGTCTTCATGACGCAACCTGCGGTGTTAAATTGGTGCCTAGCTAGGTGGGCACTGCTGCTCTCCCAGTACGACATTCATTTCATGCCACAGAAGTCAGTCAAAGGGCAGGCCATATGCGATCTCATGGCTAGTCACCAGCTGGGAGCGAAGACCGACTTGTTTGAAGATTTGCCAGATGAACCGCCCGAAGCCAACGTAACTTCGTTACCGGAGCTGTGGCAGATGTTCTTCGACGGCGCGTCTCGCGCAGCTGCGGATGGCTCTATTGTTGCGGGAGTGGGGGTAGTCCTCACTTCTCCGCATAACCACGTGCTGCCCTGAGCCTTCTCTCTGACAGAGCCGTGCACCAACAACATGGCTGAGTATAATGCGTTACTCATCGGACTCGAGTTAGCGAAAGAGCTAGGGATACAACATCTAGAGGCCTACGGCGACTCCCAACTCATCGTCAAACAGATGACCGGCGAGTACGAAGTAAGGAACGACGATTTAATCCCTCTCCACAAAGCGGCTATCGAGCTAGTGGAATCGTTCGAGAGTTTCCGCATTGAACACGTGTTGCGATCCAAGAACACACATGCGGACGCGCTCGCCTCTTTGGCAGCCAACCTAGCTCAACCGTTAGGGACAACCCAATGGGTCACAGTGGCGAGCAGAAGGCTCTTTCGATCGAAAGATGCTCCAGAAGCAAACGCCACCCACCAAGCCCCAGATCAGCCTAGTGCTAAGGATTGGCGCCTCCCGATCATCGATTACGTCCTATACGACGTATTGCCTAAAGATGCAAAGGAGCGGGAGTCTGTTCGGAGACGTGCTACGAGATTCTACTATAATTCAACCACCAAGACGTTGTATTGAAAGTCGTACGACGGCTTGTTGCTCCGATGCCTTTCAAAAGCGGAGGCACAAGAGGCTCTGCGCGAGGCCCACGGCGGCGTTTGCGGGGCCCACTGTAGGCGTATAAAACTACCTATAGGTCCCTTAACACAGCTCGACGACACCGATCGACAAACAGACCATCGGGCGACGTATCCAAACACGACCGTTAGCCCGCAAACACCGAAGCCAAACGATACGCGACGAAGCGGACTAACGAGGCTACGAAGCTGACGAATCGCACGCGAGCAACGGAATGCATCCATTCGCGTGCGGAATCAAGCCAACGGTTTGGGGAGTCAACGAGTCATCCAAACAAGATCGGGCTCGGAGGAATCACGATCAGTTTTGGACTCGAACGCAGAAGTGAATTTACTACAAAATCAGGAACCGGATTTACTGCCAAATCGGGTCAACGAATCGAGTCCAAACAAGTCAACCACACAACCGGATCACGGACAGAACCGAAATACAAAAAACAACGGAAACCTAACACCTAGAGGGGCTCGGCCGAAGCCGAGACACCTCAAGGTGGCTCGGCCCAAGCCGAGCCACCTCAAGGTGGCTCGGCCATGGCCGAGCCACCTTGAGGTGGCCGGCCCAGATTTGTGCCAAGGCACAGATCTGGTTGCCTATAAATAGAGGGGTTGATTCATTGTTTTGGGAGGACTTTTTGGGAGCCGAAACTCTGCCGAATTGAGACCTCATCTTGGAGTTTTGAAGACTTGAAGACTTGGACATTCAGATCTGGTTCTTGGCGAGCATCCGTGTCACAAAAGGCAGGAGTTTGAGAGAGAAAATCAGATCTGAGATCTACGCAGGCATACTCCGGATCAAAGCTTGGTCTTTGATCCCGAGATTTGGGCGATTTGTTCCTTGGTGAACTAATCCCCCCGGCTATTATTTCCTTAGTGAAATAATACCCGTCGTACTGCGTAGATCCGACCGGATCTAGATCGTGCGGTGGTCAACGGATCAACCCTCGGCGCAGGCAAACAACCCACGCAAGCGAGCGACCGAATAACAGGAGCTCGTGATTTGTTCGGCAAAAGGAGAAAGTTGTAATCTTTTTAATTTCTTTGATTTTATTGTAACCGGATCTTATAAAATGACCGCATCTTTGTAACTCAAAAAGTTGTTATTTAAAGATAGCAATGACGTCAATGAAAGAAGCTACAATTTTCACCGCGAACAATCTGGCGACCACAGTGGGAGCCGCCGATCTCGCTGCCGAGATCGGAGCGTCGCAGCCGTGGATCTCAATCCCGGTCGTGGAGGAGGTCGAATACGAGTTCGACCAACAGAAGTTCGAGGAGTACCTATCATCCTCGTCCGGATCAACCTCCCCCTGTAAGTCCAAGAAGTCCCAGAAGTTCTCCTCCAGGAGAAAAGTTCGTTGGTACGAAGAAGTTGAAGCTACCAACGACGACCTCACCCCGATTGACGCCAAAGTTGCGTCAGGTGATGTTCCACCGGCCTCTAAGCAGGTCAAATCCGCCATTGAAGGCGTGGTAACTCTCTCTAAGAGAGCTCGCCAGAGGCAGCGTCAACGCCTTGCGAAACAATTCGCAAAGGCCATAGAGTCCGTTGACGGGGTCCGCTACAACGCGGATCTGAAAAACAAGGGAGGCAAACAGCCTCAACAACAAATGAAGGGTAGCTCCTCCAAGCCGCCGACGAACGAATGGGTCCGTGTCAAACGGAATCGTTCAACGCTCGAGGAGTGCATCCGCAAACGCCGCGCATTATCAGCGCAGGCACGGGCTCAAGCCGAAGAAGCCCGTAGAAGGTTGCAGAAAGAGGTGGCCAAGAAGCCGCCATCAACACGCAAGGTTTGGAGACCGAAGTCTGAAGCGGCAATTCAGACTAAGGAACAACAACTGCAGCCTCCGAAAGTGCAACTTCCGGCGAGTCAATCCAAACCGCCGATGATTTCTACAACTGCTCTGGGAGATCCCGCAGGACCGTCTCAAAAAAGGAAGTCGGTGTTGGAGTGCCTCGGTCCACTTCCTAAGGAACAAGGCAAATCTCCAGTTCAGGAACGTTTGGAGCCAATGAAGAAATCCCGAACGATTCAACATGCTGGGGGTCGCCACAACCCTCAGCATGACAAAGAAATCATGGCACCCAGGCGCACCACTTTGCGCATCAAAGTTCGGGAGCCCGTCAAGAATTCACGCCCACAAAGGCGCGTTTCGAGGCGCCTAACTCTCAAAAGCCCAAAGAAGGCAATTCACCCTCAGAAGGAAACGTTATCGTCCGATGACGATGATGTTATACCTGGGAAATCATGCCAACACACGATAGGTTGCTCCGACTTTCAAACGGACGAGCTGTACTATTGTGCTGGGGGTACGAATAAAACCAAAAAAAGGAGTCCTCGAAAATCAAAAACTCAGTGCCCCTGTTCCAAACTCATTCGGGCAGTATTGTCTGAATGCAGATGCAACAATACAATCCCCGAGAGAGTTTCTGTGTTCGAAAAGCTCAGTACATAAACGCCAAAACCAAGGCATAGGCGTTTTCGGCAAAGAAGAACGGTGGTCGGTGATGGAGAATTTCCGAGGGTCACCGCCAATATGACCAGCAAGGGAACATCGGCTCAGGACAACCCCGAGGCGATTCCAGAGGTGCCCCGTCGTGTAACTCGTCTGTAGTCCGGAGCTATCATTCGTGCAACGTATGGTAGGGTTCGGACAAGATTACCTTCGGGAGATGAAGAATCAGATGCCGGCTCGGCAATTGCATCTGACAATACCGTGTCCAGTGAAGGACAACCCCGCGAGTCATTCATGATAAGCGCGGAGCAAGTGGCCAAGATGCTCGAAGAAGCCATGGCCAAACAACAGGAGAGCTTCAGGTTCGAAATGCAGATGGCCATGCAGAACATGAGAGAAATGCATGAGCAACAAATCCAGGCACTAACGAACCAGCAAGGCGAACCAAGCCGCCGTAATCAGGTTGTTCAGGAAGTTGAGAATGCGGGTGCGGAAGAAGCTCGCAATACCAACAACCCTCCCGTTAATGCAGGGGGTGGCAATGAGGATGCTAGTCACAACACCACGCTTCCACCTCAGAATCGTGCTAACGAAGATACAGGTGAAAGTTTAAAGATCAAAAATCTCGAGAGCAAAATTAATACATTGATTTCCGCTCAAGAGACGAAAAAGACGGACATTCCTTGTCCATACCCAAGAGAGTGGGAATCAATCCCATATCCAGCGAAGTTCAGTCTAATTAACTTCACGCTGTTTAATGGGATGGGTTCACCCACTCAGCATTTGATTTACTTCAAATCACACCTGGGGGTAATCTCTGGCAATGAGCCTCTGATGGTGCGGTCATTCGTTGGCACTCTTCGCGGAGCCGCCTTCGATTGGTATCGCCGCCTCAAGCCAGGTAGCGTGAACAGTTGGGACGACATGGAGACTAAGTTCCTCACAAATTTCTTCGACGACGACACTGAGATATCTATCGGATCGTTGCTCGATGAGGAGCAGAAGGACGGGGAGTTAGTCGACACCTTCGTCAAGAGGTTCCGGAACAAGGCGATGAATTGCCGGGACCCGATCACTGAGGAGTTCATCCTCCAGACCTGCCACAACAATCTTTCATTGGACATGTTGGAAGCAATGGGGACAGCACCGTCCAAAACGTGGAAGGATCTGAAGGTCCGAGGGGAGCAAGCTGAGCGATTCCTCAGGAGGAAGAAGGCGGAGAGAGGCCAACAAGCGGCGAATGCTCCAGCGCAGAATTTCAACCCAAAGGAAAAAGGTAAAGCTCATGCTAATGCAGTTGATGCTAACCAAACTTTTCAATTGTCACCTCAGCAACAGCAACAGCGACAACAAAGGCCTCAGAAGCAGAAATCTTCGGAGCCGAGGTTTCCTAAAGTGTACTCCTTCAAGGATGATGAAGTTCCCGGCATCTTCAAGTACTTGTTGGAGAATAACAAAATCCAGCTGCCGGCGATCGTAGATCATGAAGGGGCCAGCAAAGTGACGGATCCGAAGTACTGCGCGTACTATAGAGCGGTCCATCACCCTACGAGGTCATGCTACCACCTCAAGGACAAGATCCAGGCGTTAATTGATGTGGGTGTCATAACCCCGAAGCCTGCTAAGAATGTGGGAGCAAACGGAGTGTTGATCAGCTTTGGATCGGTGCCCACGACATGGTTCGAGCCGAAACGCGTCACCAAAGTGGGGATGAAGACGGTGAATGATAACCCACATGGACAGCGCCAAAAGGGACTTGTGCCACACACAGCCCCGAATAGCGAAATCCTCTGGGTTCATCCGGATCTGATTGAAGATGAGCAGTGGGCGACTTCCTCGAAAAGAAAGGGTAAAGGCAAAGCCTGCAACGTTACTTCCGCAATCTTCGAAGAGGATGGCGATGAAGCTCCTACCTTCCCGCTCTCTGAAGAAGAACAAGAAGTCTTTGCGACCCGGAGCGGAAACGAGTATCACTACAACTATCCATCACCCGGTGACCAGTTAGCTGAGCAGGGGGTGACTAAACGGGGACCAGCCAAAACTCTCATAGAGCTGGGGGTGATTGCAGCTCCTAAACCGGTTGAAGATGCTCGACGACAGCCGACGGATCAGTAGAAGGAAAAGAGACCCCAAGAGGTGCAGAATCCGAAGCAGTCTCGTTTCAATCGTCCGATTGGAAGAGATAAACCGGAGAGCTCGAAAACTCCACGGGTTTTTGATATCATGGCTCAATTAGCCAATATCCCAGCGCGAATAACGCTGTATGAGTTGCTACGGTTGTCTAAAGAGACCAGGGAGGCATTACGAGAAGCCTTGGCCGATTCAGAAACGTTCCTCACTCGGGTCAAGCCGGCACCTGAAGAGCCAGAACTGTTAGGTCAACAATGCAATGTAGCGGCTAAGAACCTTCCCTGCATCACCTTCACAAAAGAGGATATGCAGACGAATAATTCGAACCATGATCGGCCCCTATACTTTGTCGGGTACATTGGCTCCAGCGAAGTCAACCGAATCCAAGTGGATCCGGGTTCTGCTGTGAGTATTATGCCACTTCGCCTAATGCATAGCCTTGGCATTCCCGTCAGCAAATTGGCGTCTACAGGCACGGTCATTTACGGATTCAAGACCAGCGGGTCAAGGCCTTTGGGAAAGATCCGGATAAAGTGCCAAATGGGTGATCTGAAGACGGAGGTCACGTGTTATGTGATTGATGCTGAGACATCAAATAACTTACTACTGGGTCGACCTTGGATCCATAGTAATGTTATAGTTCCCTCCACTCTCCATCAGT
>BQKN01053287.1:68838-81252 GCA_022839385.1 Asparagus kiusianus | reverse complement strand
ACACACACACACACACACACACACACACACACACACACACACACACAAGTTTTGGTTTCTATGTATATATATAGTTATATATATACATACATGTTATTGGTTTTCAAGTTTATATAAATATGAAATCACATCTTTCATATTTAGTGTTTTTGTTTTGGTTTTCAAGTTTAAATATGAAACAGATAAAAATAATTGGAAAATTCATACTTGTTTCATGTTTATATGCCTATATATAATTTCATCTATATCAAGTCTATTTAATTCAATGAAATCACGTTTTAGTGCATTATATGTGTATTTTGTTAAAATACTATATTCATTGTTTATAGACTTCATAACAATAGTTTACATCTTTCTTTAATTCTATAAAATCAAGTTTATAAAGTTTCAAAACATGGTTTATGTCAAATGTCAAAAACAAGTATTTTACATTTACATGTTTTGGACTATTTATTAAAATAATAATATTTTACAAATGGGAAAAGCTTTTTGAAAACCAGTCTTTGTAGCATGTTTATTATCATGTCTACAATTATTTCCCAAAGTTTTACATTTTTTGAAATTTACTTACTATTTTTAACAGAGCATTGAAACTCATTTTCAAAACTATGTCAGGCTGATAACCTGTTATCAGTCGACTGATCGGTTGATTGATGAAGTCAGTCGACTGATGAGTTGACTGAAGAAAGTGCCTGGAATCTTCATTTAGTCTCTGTTCTGTTTCCGTCGACTGACCAGTCGACTGATGTTTTTTCAGTCAATTGAAAAATATTTGGCAATCGACTGATAAGCTCGTATTTGAATACGATGTTCAGCTTATCAGTCGACTGGCGTCGCCCGTCAGTCGACTGGCAGGCTGTCAAACGGCTAGTTTTTTACAGAATCTGTTTCTTGGTTTTTGGGAGATTTTTGTTGGATTTCTCTGGGTTTTGGCTGATAGCTTCTCTTCCTATAAATACCCTGCTGCCTTCAAATCTCAAACTAACAAAAGAAAAGTTTAAACAAGTTTTTAAAGGGTGTTTAAGTGTGTTTAAGTTTGGTTTAAAGCTTGTTTGGTTTGTGAAGAAGTTTTCATAAGTGGAGGAGATCATCTACATTGTTTAAGCTTTATCTTAATCCATCTCTCCATCTTGTTTCTTCAGAGAAGAATTTCTAAACTCAATACTAGCTTTGTATTAATTATTTATTGTTTATCATTTTTATCAAGCTAGGGGTTTACATTGAGTTTATGATTGATTTTATCATTACTTACACACACAACCATTGAGCTTATTGTATTTGCATACATTGTATAATTGGGTTGTGGGGAGTTGTAACAATTGAGAGTGAGCTTAATTGAGTTTTATCTATTATAGAGAACAAATTTGTATTTGTGAGCTTTAATTATGAGTTTCACTTTGTAATATACTTGTACACCAAGAGGAGTGTGTGGTAAGAGACGGGGTCGTCCTAAGAGGAGTGGGGTAGGTAGTAATGTCTAGAGAGGCTGTAATTCCTAATACTTGAGGGAGACACGGACTAGAGACCAACACTTGAGAGGGTGTAAAGTGTGATTGCAAGAGTGTGAGATTGTAAAGTTTTCGGTTAGCTTCAAAACCGTATTGTGAGGTGTAAACGTTATTCGGGTGAGCGTAGGAAACCCGATTGTGATAGTGGAGATCTCCTCAAGGTGAGGAGCGGAGACGTAGGTCATGGGGACCGAACTCCATGAACATATCGTTTGTTTGTGATTGTATTGGCGTACTTATTTTTTATATTCATATCTTATACCGCCTTTGTATATTGCTTGTTGATTATATTGCTCACTATCTAGTTTAGATTGTTTACCTTTGTGTTATTTGTATATCCTCGTATATAACTCATAGTACATCATTGCTAGGATATTTCCCTTTGTTCATATTGCATATTCTTGCTTATAACATATTATACATCTATCTTGCAAGAATAGTTTGATAATAAGTTTTAATTGGTATTAAATCGGATTAGATTAGCATAAGACCCTAATCACCCCCCCTCTAGGGTCTAACATCAAGATCTAAAATATGATGTGATGAATGAGATTTCTGGGAAGAAGATTTGGGAGATTCTCGAAAGCAAGTATATGACAAAGAGTGTTGAGAACCGCTTGCATTTGAAGAGGAGACTTTATCGTTTTCAGTTAAAGAAAAGAACCTCAATTAGTGATCACATAAACACTTACACAAAGCTTCTTGCGGATTTAGTGAATGTGGATGTCATGATTGAAGATGAGGACAAGACGTTTTTATTGTTGAGTTCCTGACCCGACGAGGAATATGAGACCTTTGTTCTTACTTTGATTAATGAAAAGACATCTCTTTCATATAGTGAGGTGACTGTTGTACTTGTGAATTATCAGCTTCGAAAGAAGTATAAGGAGGCTTCAGTTGAGCCGGTAGCTGTAAGGATCATGAATTTTGATACTAGTTAAAATAATTTTCTATTATTTTAAAATATTTAATTATAATTTTTAAAAGAGTATTTATATTTTTCTCCAATTTTTATGATTTTCTATGATTTAAAGTCTAAGTTTTATATTTATTTAAATAATTTTAATATTTATAAATTTATTTAGTACAGTAAAAATTTCTAGAATTAATCTGTTGTGTTATCGGTACTATTATGTATTATTTTAAATAATACGTTGTATTATTGTTACTATTACGTATTATTTTATGTATTATGTTGTATTATTAATTACGTATTATTTATGTAATTTGTTGTATTATTTCTACAATTGCGTATCCGCTGTTGTATTAGCATAACTGGTACGTTTTATTGTATAGATAATTATCCCGTAATTATTTGATTTTAAATATAAGAAATTATATTTTTTATTAATTATTCTTGTTTAATTATGTAATTTCTTGCATTATTTCTACTGTCACATATTATCAATTGTAATACTACAACTGGTGGGTTTTGATGTGTAGATAATTTCTAAGTAATTATTTAATTTATTTCATGATTATTATTATTTTTAATTAATTTTCAAAACCCTAAAATTCTTCATATATATATATATATATATATATATATATATATATATATATATATAATGTTTGTGTTTTTCTCTCTCTTCTCTCTTTCTTCCCTAACTCGCAGCCATTCCTATCTTCTCTCCTCTTTTCTGCTCTCCCCTCCGTTCCACCGTCACCGACCAGCCACCGCTGTCACCACCTCCCCCACAATGCCTCCAACACCACCTCACCCCCACGCAACCTCCGCTGCCCAACATCACCCCATGCCGCCTCCTTCTTCCCAGATCCGCACCAACAGCCTCTACCCGCTGCTCCTCCTCGAGCTCCTCCACCCTCAGCCAATGCCGTCGCCGTACCCATCAACTCCGACGAATACACAAGCCTCTCCAGCAGCTGTCCAACCACCACAGCAGCCAACTTCACCGCGATCCCCACCTCCTCAGCTAGCTCCAACCGTCGACCCCTCTCCCCGCCGCCTGCAGCCGCGAGCCCACCGTCCTGAGCAGCCCAGCCAACGCCGTCGACTGCCCTGAGAGATCCCCGTCATGCCGCCCTCAACCGTGCAGTCCTTCAGCCCTCTTCCTTCCCCCATTCGCCACTACCCCTGGGTTTCGCCAACTCTGACAGCCCGTCATCGCCGCCTGGAGCCGCCATGGTCATCTTCTCCCCGACGAGCAACCTTCCAGCAGCCCTTCTCAGTGCCCCATCAAACCTCGACCAGCCCACGAACCCCGCAGTCCGCCACAACCCTCCGACAGCCACTGTCCGCCCCCTCGTTGCCCGAGCTTGATGCCTTCCCTCGTTCGTCGTCGACGTCGACCACCGCTGACGATCGCGTTGCCTCGAGCGCCTAGCAACGCCTTTGGATCCGTAGTCTACTTATTCGATACCCGAGGCTAGATCCCAAACGTTGATTATTTTATTTTAATTCTTAATTTTATCATAAATTATTATGTGACTCGTCATTCAATTTCTAGATCTGTTATGAGTTAATTAATTAGATTAGTCTATGATATATTATTACCTGCGTAGATTGCTTGACATGAATAGCTATATGGAAGCTTATTGTTTTACCACTTAGTTGTTACCTAATAGGAGAGACTGTACATGAAGATGACTTCTGTTAAAAGTATGATTTATAAGCGTGCTTCAAAGCATGGCTATACTCACTCGACATCGATATCCTGATGTGAGGAGTCCTGAGTTCCCTCGATATCGATATCTCGGTATGAGGTTTCCTTGATTATTACTATTATAGTATTGACTAGACGATGCACTCTTGATCGGACGTGTTGTGGGTCACAGTTATTTTCGTAGTTTTACAGAAGTCGTTCCACGGTAACTCCGTGGCTAGTGCATGATATTTTATGTACAGTTGCTTAATTAATTTGACAAACATGGGGTTATAAAGGGGAATGGACGAAGAATATAGCATGTATATAAACAGACACATCACTTTCCTATTATCGTGATATCGTGAGTGTTATATATATGGGCCAGAGGGCCAATACTTGACTTGAAGGCGGCCCTTGGACAGGTTTACGGGGACCCGATTATATACATCAAAATATTCTTCCCCAATTCAAATAACATATAAAACAAGAATAATATGCTTGCATGCTTTATGGTGAACTTTGTTAGTTTTGTTGAGATGTAGACCAGTGAGTTGTGATAGGATGGCTAGTAGTATGATTTCGCCACTTGGATGATTTATGGATTCTTGTGAGATGTAGGCCAGTTGTTTTTCTTTTCATACATAGATCGGGATTGATATTTAATTATCTACAATCAAGACATATGGTATTTACATGAGGGTTTCCTTGTTTGGATTATTTCGCTCGACGTACTACGTCTCTTGTTATAGATTTTTAAATATTAATTCCACCTAGTTGTATGACTTTGATACTTGGATGATTAGACTGATCGCTAGCTGCATGATCGACTTGTTACTTGATTGATTTCGTTGGATTTCTCATTGCACGTTTCTTTATCATTTTTGTTGTTGTATCGTTTTTCATATTGGGTTTTCGTTCGTTCTTTTCTTTTGTGGGGTCTTGCCGTGTGCCATGCACGCTGACATACACCTGTTTTCTCTGGTGTACGTCAGACTTAGAGGAAGAACAGGTTCAGCAGGAGCCAGAGGATTCTCAGTAGGAGTGCCTTGTAGACGGAGCAGAAGGAGTCGAAGCCTATTCTTTTCATTTATTAGTTGATGGTTCCAGTTACTTTTGTAGTTCTTTCCATTCCTGCTTGATCGATGTATTTTGTATCTCTTCAGTATTCATTGTTCACTTTTGTATAAGGGCATGTTTGACCCGTATTATTATGTCTTGGATGATATTTATTTATGATATGTATTATTTTATTCTGAGTTGTCTATTATATTCTTGCTGATTGTGATCGGGGACCTGTGACTTCACATAGTTTTTATTTCTAGACGCTTATCGTATTGGATTGAGAAGAAAAGAAAAAAAATGGTAGTGTATATTTCTTCTCAATCTAATACATGGCGGGCTTATTCATGTTCCGATTCCCTAGTATTTTGGGAAGCATGGTGTGACAGGTTTTTTTGGTGGCCCACGCAGGTCACGATCCCAGTCACAGTCCCGAGTTCCTACTAGTAAGAATATAAAGGACAATTTAGACGCATATCATATTTCATCCGTGATACTATTCTTGAGCCCTTATCCTATCATCTCGATAGATTTCGTTTCGTCCCCATCTTATCACTCTTTGACTCCGAAGTTTTCCATGGTTCTTGTCCCATCGTTTCGTGATTACCCTCTCTTTGTATAACTCCTCTATCCTCGTGTCGGTTATTATTTTATATGTTATTATTTTTACACTATATTTTCTTTGACTTGACTTGTGTATCGTTTGATTGTATTAAATTCTGTATTATTTATTATATTATTTTATGTATCACATACAGTATTATATTATATGTTTTCATTTGTTTATAAATCTATTTTATCTTTCATAGTTTATGTTTTATGTATTATACATTTTACTTATGTATATTACGCTGAGTGTATTTATGTGATTTTTGACTACTACACAATATACCACTATGTCTAAATTGATTTTATATAGTGATGATGATTATTATTGTATCTTGTTTATATTTATGAATATTACTAATACTTCTAATTTATCATATTGTTTGTCGAATATATAATTATGTTCTTCTTATTATGTTTTATATAATATGTTTATTTTGAATCACTTGTTCACTCTTATGTCTATTTTATCATGTAATATTTTGCGACTCTTTCCATCAAAATTTATTTTTGTTAGCATGATTAGTACCATGAGTATACAGATTTTTTATATGCTTATTATTATGTATGTGTTTTTATTTTTAACGCTTATTATACATAATGATTATATTTGTTATACACATCATATGTTTCTGAATTTTATTTATCTTTTTACTTTTATAAATTTTATTTTTATACGTTGATTTTATTTATGTTTCTTTGAACCTAACTATGATTTTGTATTATTTACTTTGTGTTATATAACTATTTATATGCTAGTAATTATTGTGTATCGTTTTATTCGGCTATTGATTATTATTATGATTTACATCTGTTTGTTTGTCTATATGTATTGATGTGTTTCTATCTATGTTTATTTCTTAATGTTATTTTCAATTATGATTATGTATGTTCTGTATACCTTATTATAATCTTTATGATACTTCTGCTTGATTTGTTTTGCATTCTTGTCTTATATCTGGTGCTTTTCTAGTAATATTGCATTATTCTCGTGTTTTAGTATTTTAGTCATTTTATATTATCATTGACTGCTATTGTATATTATATTATAAATATATTATTAACTTGCTAGCTTGTTTTATTACGTATAAAGTAGTTTCATTTAGTATATTCCATTTCATTCTTTACTTCCAATTACATGTATCATCATTATTTGATTTAATTTATCAATCATTTTATTTATAGCTGTGTATTTTTACATAATTATATTATTTGTCGCATTCTAATTTCTATGTATACAATTTGTAAATTCTTAATATTTGTGTAATGAATTATTTATCTCCTAAATTTTGTATACTACTTTACATGATTATTTGATTGTATAATTATTTTAATAATTGTGTTTAGCTATTTATACTTGACTGTCTTTGTATCTTTTCTATGTTTCAGACTACTTTTCATCATTCCATCAATTAAATATATTTTCTTTTATTTGTGTTTATTTTGTATGTATTATTATTCTAATTGCTTTATGATTGCTTTTCCTATTATCTTTGATTTATACTTATTATTATATTATTTTATTTTGTTATATGATCCTGTTGATGTTTGCTTTTTTGCTTGTTTACTCGTTTTTATTAATTTTTTATCTTACATTGTGTTTTTAATATCTTTAGTTTGAACCTGTATTGATTGTGTTTTTCATAATTAAATTTCTTTTTATTTTTGATTAACCATTGTTATACCCTGCTATTATGTTTCATTTAAACTGTTATGTAATTTAGATTTTTTGATTTTTCTTATTATGTTGTTTATGTTTCTGTCTGTTTCTATTGTATTTGACTTATTTTTGTGTTTTCTTTAAATTTATTGTTCTTACTTGACTTTATCCTTACTTAATATGTTTCTGCTTTGTTTCTATGAATGCTTGTATATTATTTGTATGATTCACTCTATATGATTGTTTATTTATATTGTACCTATTTGTTTTGATTCTATATTATTGCTTAGCTTATACTTTATATTAATTAGATTGCTTATATATTTATAAGTATTGTATAACAAGTTCACACAGTTAAATATGTTTGTATCATAGTATTTGTTGGGACTTTGTTGCAAGTCTGAAATGCGGTAGCGATATCTTAGCTGTCACATCTTATACCTCTGCTGCCCAACATCACCCCGTGCCGCCTCCTTCTTCCTAGATCCGCACCAACAGCCTCTACCCGCTGCTCCTCCTCGAGCTTCTCCGCCCTCAGCCAACGCCACCGCCACACCCATCAACTTCGACGAACGCCCAAGCCCCTCCAGCAGCTGTCCGACCACCACAGCAGCCAACTTCGCCGCCGTCCCCACCTCCTCAGCTAGCTCCGACTGTCGACCCCTCTCCCCGCCGCCTATAGCCGAGAGCCCGCCGCCCTGAGCAGCCCAGCCGACACCGTCGACCACCCTAAGAGCTCCCCGTCATGCCGCCCTCAACTGCGCAGTCCTCCAGACCTCTTCCTTCCCCCATTCGTCGTTTCCCCTGGGTTCCGCTGACTTTGATAGCCCTTCGTTGCCGCCTGGAGCCACCATGGTCATCTTCTCCCCGACGAGCAACCCTCCAGTAGCCCTTCTCAGCTCCCCGTCGAACCCTGACCAGCCCATGAACCCCGCAGTTCGTTGTAACCCTCCGACAGCCACTGTCCGCCCCCTCGTTGCCCGAGCTCGACACCTTCCCTTATTCACCATCGACGTCGACCACCGCTAACGATCGCATTGCCTCGAGCGCCCAGCAGCGCCTTTGGATCCGTAATCTACTTGTTCGATACCCGAGGCAAGATCCCAAACCTTGATTAATTTATTTTAATTCTTAGTTTTATCATAAATTATTATGTGACTCGTCATTCAATTTCTAGATCTGTTATGAGTTAATTAATTAGATTAGTCTGTGATATATTATTACCCCCGTCGATTGCTTGACATGAATAGCTATATGGAAGCTTGTTGTTTTATCACTTAGTTGTTACCCAATAGGAGAGACTGTACATGAAGATGACTTCTGTTAAAAGTATAATTTATAAGCGTGCTTCAAAGCATGGCTATACTCACTCGACATCGATATCCTGATGTGAGGAGTCCCGAGTTCCCTCGATATTGATATCCTGGTATGAGGTTTCCTTGATTATTACTATTATAGCATTGACTAGACGATGCACTCTTGATCGGACGTGTTGTGGGTCACGGTTATTTTCATAGTTTTACAGAAGTCGTTCCACGGTAACTCCGTGGCTAGTGTACGATATTTCATGTACAATTTCTTAATTAATTTGACAAACATGGGGTTATAAAGGGGAATTGGACGAAGAATATAGTATGTATATAAACGGGCACAACGCTTTCCAGTTATCGTGATATCGTGAGTGTTATATATATGGGCTAGAGAGCCAATACTTGACTTGAAGGCGGCCCCGAGACAGGTTTATAGGGACCCGATCATATACATAAAAATATTCTTCCCTAATTCAAATAACATGTAAAACAAGAATAATATGCTTGCGTGCTTTATGGTGAACTTTGTTAGTTTTGTTGAGATGTGGACCAGTGAGTTGTGATAGGATGGCTAGTAGTATGATTTCGCTACTTGGATGATTTATGGATTCTTGTGAGATGTAGGCTAGTTGTTTTTCTTTTCATACATAGATCGGGATTAATATTTAATTATCTACAATCGAGACATATGGTATATACATGAGGGTTTCCTTGTTTAGATTATTTCGCTCAACGTACTACGTCTCTTGTTGTAGATTTTTAAGTATTAATTCCACCTAGTTATATGACTTTGATTCTTGGATGATTAGACTGATCACTAGCTGCATGATCGACTTGTTACTTGATTGATTTCGTTGGATTTCCCATTGCACGTTTCTTTATCATTTTTGTTATTGTATCGTTTTTCACATTGGGTTTTCGTTCGTTCTTTTCTTTTGTGGGGTCTTGCCGTGTGCCATGCACGCTGACATACACCTGTTTTCTCTGGTGTACGTCAGACTTAGAGGAAGAACAGGTTCAGCAGGAGCCAAAGGATTCTCAGCAGGAGTGCCTTGTAGACGGAGCAGAAGAAGGAGTCGAAGCCTATTCTTTTCATTTATTAGTTGATGGTTCCAGTTACTTTTGTAGTTCTTTCTATTCCTGCTTGATCGATGTATTTTGTATCTCTTCAGTATTCATTGTTCACTTTTGTATAAGGGCATGTTTAACCCGTATTATTATTATTTGGGTCAAAAGTTGATGTTTTCATTGCCTTCGAATCTATTATAACTTTGGTCGTTACAATACAATCAAATAAACGAGAAAAGTAGATCTTTTTATAAGATCGACTTATATAATGAAAATGTAAAATAATACAACTCTTATCAAACAGCACAACAGATGTTTATCACCCGCTACTTGCGTGGGAACTTCGCCTGTGCCGAGGATGTTAATATCCATGGACCGCCACGGATTAGATCCGGTTGACATATTAAGTTAATCAAAGCTCTTACTTTACGAAGAAAATAATCATTGTAGTGATAATCCCGACCAAGCGATATTACGGCTCTTCTCGAGATTAAGACTAAGCTTAAATCCGGAGGAATAGGGGATGGGTCTCAGATCTCTCGAACACCACTGTTTATGCACAAGAACTCGCTAAGATCTACTAACCCTTACTGTAAATTCGTGGCTCCACTCTCCAAGTCGGCAGCGTTTCGCCCTCTTGATCTCCGTCCCTGTGAAATGAGCCCCTAGGCCTATATTTATAGGCATCGGTTGAGGGGATTTGGATAAGAATGAGTGATTTGGCCTTATCTTCAGTCAATAACAACCTAATCATGTTTGTGGATGATATCAAGTCAGTTGAGAACCCCTGGAATAGATAAAACCTGAGAAAACCGCAAAAAACTGTCAAAAACGCGTTTTGGCAGTTCTGGGCGCGAGACGGACCGCGGTGACCCGCGTGCGGGTCACCCGCAGGTGACCTGCGCGGCCGTGGGTCACCAAATGGTAACCCGCGCGGCCGCGGGTCACCAGGCGGTGTCCCGCATGAGTGCAGGTTTCGAGCTTATTTTTTTCACGTTTTCGATGTTTCCCGACTATCCCGGACTTGTATTTTCTACCATTTTGCATATTTGGTTGTCTTGTTGACTTACATGCATCGTTAACTTGCTTCATGCGCTTGTTAGCTTCTTTACGGTATTTGGAACTAACCGACAAGCGTGGCGGGTACTATGGATCTGACCGACAAGCGCGTTGAGCACTTTGGGTCTGACCGACAAGCGCGTCGGGTACATGTGGCTGACTAACGTGTGTGGGCTGACTGACGCGCGGGCTGACCGACAGGTGTGACGGCCAATTAGAGGTGGCCGGTGAGCGTACGAGATACAGTTGGTTCGCTATTCCGGTTCATATACTTGTCAGCGTTAGATAATCCTCCTAGACTCGGATAACGACATTCGTCATCTTCTCTCCATCTCGAACTGTGTGCGGACACCTATAGACATTTTTAGACGCTTACAGATACCCCTTCTAAAGTATTTCGGATTCAATCTTTTATAGAAGAGTCTGGAATGCTTTGAATAAAATAGGCCCTTTCCTCAATCTCGTAGAGGGACCTGTGAACTGCTTCAATTCTTGACTTCTTCAGCCTTCAGTCTATTCAGTGTTTTGTTGAATAGATGAAGTTCTTTCAGCACTACGTTTATTGTCTGACCGTTGTCGAAATATTAAACTGAAGTTGATGTGTAAGTTTCTGAATTTAGCTCGTGTCATTGAGTTGACATTGAACTAATCATCTTCGTCAGAAATTCATATCTGAATGCGATTGAACTCCCTGGAATCATCCTTTAATCCAGAATTTTTCCTTAGCCTTATTTTGGCAAAACCATCGATGCATTAACCGGCCTCGACTTTTACTGTAACGCGTTGACCGGTGTTAACCTTTGCTGTAACGCGTTGACCGGTGTTAACATAGTTTATACTCGTACATTTGCTAGAGTTTACACAGTTTAAGCTCTTAAGGTATTGAAGCATGACGGTCCCAAATTTCGGGCTGCAGGACTAACTGTTAGAGTTGTTTCGTCTATAGATACGGATCTTATCCCGAAGTTATTGGATGTTCAAGTCACGAGACCAACTAATGAAGCTGATACGTTAGTAACTTTCGCATATATAGGATTTTTGGCAAACCCTCAGCCATCAACGGGTTTGATGAGCCTTTACCGATTACCGTTTAAATCGGGCTTGCGTGCGAATTGTTTAATTCCATTTCGCACGTAACGTTGTGCTAAAAGAGTTAACTCTTTTAGTGCTACGATATTGAATACGTAGACTTTGTCTTTCTCCTGTGAAAAGACTAAATGGCGACGCGTGTTAGGCGTAGACTTTAGGATTTTTAGCAAACCCTCAGCCTTCAACAGGTTTGATGTGCCTTTACCGATTACCGTTTGAATCAGGATAGCATGTGAATTGTTTAAACCTGTTTTCACATGTAACGTTGTGCTAAGAGAGTTAACTCTCTTAGTGCTATGATATTGAATACGTAGACTAAACCAGTGAAAGACTAAACCGACAACGCATATTAGGCGCTGACTTATCCCTACTTAGGATTCGGGATAAAATTCTCCGTATGTGTGAGGCACGGATTATCACTGCTAGAATATGGGGTTTTGCCGACGGAA
>BQKN01053287.1:43749-68738 GCA_022839385.1 Asparagus kiusianus | reverse complement strand
ATAACATGGTTTATAGCGACGGAAACTTCCGTCGCTATTATTCCGTCGGCAAAAGAAGTTTGCCGACGGAAAAAAATCTTTTTAGCGTCGAAAAAACTTCCGTCGCTAATGTTTTACCGACGGCTTTTTAGCGACGGAATTTCCGTCGCTAAAACTATTTAGCGACGGAAATTCCGTCGCTAAAAAAGTTAGGTGGGAAAAAAAATTGGGCGCGGGCGTGCCCAAAAAATTTGGGCAGCCCGCGCCCGAGAGAGGGATTTATCCCAAATCCCTCTCTCAGATCTCATTTCCCCCCCCTCTCTCTTCATCCCCCCTCTCTCCCCCTCAATCTCCGATCGCTCAGATCGCCGGCGTCGGACCCGCGCCCCCGCCCTACCACCGACGAGCATCCTACCAACCAGCCGCCGCCTCCCTCTCTCTTTCCCTCTCTCAAGGTACTCTCTCCTCCCTCAATCTCTCTTTCTCTCTATTTGATCCAATGTAGGATCTCTAAGAAAGGGGGGTTTTTACTATGGTGGGAGTGTTATTACAGTGGTATTTTTATTTTTATTTTTATTTTTTTGATGAAGCCATAATGTCATTTTTTGATGAAAGGGGGTTTTTTTGATGAAGCCATAGTGTTATTACAGTATTATTACTATGGTGGGAGTGTTATTACAGTGGCTAAAATTAATGCCATCACCCCTTTTTTAATGGCTGAAACTTTTGGGAGCTTAATGGCTAAAAAAGTTTAATGGCTGAAACTTTTGAGATGTAATTTTTGAATGCAAGAATATTTTGAGAAAACATCCTGCAATTAGCATGTCTCATCATGACTTGGCTTCTAAACCTTGGATTGTAATTAGCCTACATTATTAGCTAGTTATATTTGTAACTAAAACGTGTAGTTGTAAATTAATTTTCTACGCATTTGTTTTTAAAAAATAAGCCTAGTTGAAACATGATTATACCAAAAATAATGTGGTTGCTGTTATATACAATTTCTAATATGTAGTTGCAACTACATTCATTTTTAGTGCAACTGCAGCTGCATGATTGATTTAGAGCCCGGAATTTCAGTAAACATGTTGCAGAAACATTAATTAACCAAGCGTCGTTTTCTTTCCTGAAAAAAAATCAAGCACCCTTTTTTAATACTATGTAGTTGGAGGAACATGATTTCAAGTACCAAAACAAACAATCCCTATATAATTATGATCAATATATACCTGAGAGATGCATTCTCCCAGTGCAAAACCTTCGAAGAACTGATGGAAGGAGAGAGCAGCAATGAGGGGGCGGATGGTACATGGGCTCTGTGATACACCAAGAGATAGCCCAATGATCACAGAATGTGATACAAATATAGTTATACCCCCTCAACAATTAGTTTGTCTCGCTATTTTATGATTTGTAATAACTTATATTTAGGTTCCCTCGACAGGTCAGTCCTAGAACTGATGAGAGAAGAGCTGATATCCTACTTTGTTGAGATATTTTGCTTAAGGTTCTTGTTTCCTTTGTGAAACAGGAATTCCTATTGCGACCCGACTCTCTTGTTGTGCTATCGAGGTGCTGCCAAAATTTTCGCTGCGCGCAACATTCTTAACCTTATTAAAGACCGTCTATAGTAATTTAGGTTCTCTCCTTACAAATTTTGACGAAATGATAGTACACTTGAACACACGTAAATACATATACACGTCACGTTTACATACCTAATGAGATAAAAGCCTTCCTCTGATAGTCGGTCATACACATTTGTTCTAAATTAAAATGATATATCTAGGGAGATGCTCACTTCTATTAATTTTTAAATTATAGATGCGGACAGTTCCTGACAAATCGTTCATGAGCATACCACGTGATCGAAGACATCTAGACACCCGATACAAGGATGGGATAGAAGCTTTCTTAGCCTACTCTGACACAAACCCTCTACGGTCGCTAAGCGGGTCGATTTTCTGTCCTTGTAAGAATTGCAGGAACGGTAAAATGCTCGCTAAGAGTGACGTAAGTTTTCATCTGTCAATCAATGGATTTGATAGCTCTTATGTATTTTGGAGTCATCACGGTGAAGGCGTCCCGGTGATGCAATCAGAGAAAGAATTCACTGAAGTCAGCAATCCGACAGTTGACATGACTGATATGTTAGAAGATATTCTTGCAGCGCCGTCGGTGAGTGATGTCAACAATAATGATATGTTTCAAGATGTAGATCGATTGATGAGACTTGTTGAAGAAAACGAGTCACCGTTATACGAGGGGTGCAAGGAGTTCACAAGACTTTCTTTTATGCTGAGGCTTATTCATATCCAAACTACACATTTTGAGATGTTATTAGATTTGCTGAGGAAAGTTATTCCAGGCGGCGATAAAAGCATCCCCGCGACCTATTATGAAGCTCACAAGATTGTTGATACGCTGGGGCTTGATTACAAGAAGATAGACGCCTGTCCTAACGACTGCATCTTGTACAATAAGGGTAATGAAGCTCTGGAGGAATGTCCGACGTGTCATGTATCACGTTGGAAAGGAGAAGTTGCAAGCACATCCGAAGGCGGTGCATCCAATAAGCAGAACAAAATCCCTGCGAAGGTTCTCCGATATTTTCCAATTATTCCTAGGCTACAGCGGTTTTATATGTCTGCCGAGCTGGCTGAGAATATGCGATGGCACTCGACCGACCGTAAAGAGGACGGGAAACTAAGACATCCTGCGGACGGTGAGGCATGGAAGCACATTGACCATATATACCCCGACTTCGGTAAAGAGTCTCGGAATATTAGGCTGGGGCTTGCTAGCAACGGATTTAATCCGTTTGGATTAATGAGCTCTGCTTGGTCTACCTGGCCAGTGTTGCTGACACCGTACAACATGCCGCCGTCGATGTGCATGAAGCAACCGTACATGATACTATCACTTTTGATCCCTAGAAGATATTCTCCTGGAAATGACATCGATGTTTTCCTCCAACCATTAATTGACGACCTGAAGCTTCTCTGGGAAAAAGGTGTCAGCACTTATGATGCTTATGGTAAGGAGTCTTTCTGTATGCGGGCAATGGTCATGTGGACAATTAATGACTTCACGGCATACGCTAACCTATCTGGATGGTCGACGAAGGGTCAGATTGCTTGTCCTATTTGCATGTCAGACTATGAGGGAAAGTTCCTGAAGTACAGCCGTAAGTTTTGTTATTGGCAACACAGAAGATGGTTGCCTACAGGGCACAAGTTCAGAAAGTTAGTAGGAAAGTTCGACGACAATCCAGAAAGTAGACCGGCACCACCAAGGCTGACCGGAGAAGAAATATTTGAGCTTCTACATCCTTTACCTAGAAAAATATTTGGAAAAAAAAGATTCAACAAAGAAAATCCATTTGGTGTTAGGAGAAAAATATTGAAGCAAAAATGGAAGGGAAAGGGAAAATCAAAAGGAAATAAGCCTCGCAATGTCCAGTCGCATGAGCGTGTCTCAAAAGGCACTGAACTTCCGCATGGATGGTCAAAATTCAGCATATTTTATCAGCTGCCATATTGGAGAAGTTTAAAAATACGTCACAACTTGGATGTCATGCACATTGAGAAGAACATATGCGAGAATCTCTTGAACACTTTGTTGCAAGACGGGAAAAAAATCGAAAGATGACTTAAGGGCACGTCGAGACCTAGCAGAATTGAACATTCGTCCGGAACTGCAAGCTATAGATAAGGGCGACGGAAAGTTTGAACTCCCAGCCTCCCGTGTCACACTGTCGAAGGATGAGGTCCACAATATGTGTTTATTTCTAAAGTCCGTGAAGACACCGGATGGTTATGCTTCAAACATTTCAGCAAATGTGCATATCGAGGACAGAAAGATTTTGGGACTCAAGTCACATGATCATCATATTCTATTACATCAACTTCTCCCGGTTGCGTTGCGACATGCTGACAAGGAACTCGCGATGGTGGTAATAGAATTCTGCGGTTTCTTCAAGCAACTGTGCTCTAAGGTGATTGATGTCAGGGAGTTTGAAGAATTAGAGGGACGTGTTGCTAATACACTGTGTAAAATGGAAATACTATTTCCACCCTCATTCTTCACGGTCATGGTGCATCTCACAATACATTTAGCATACGAAGCCCGCATCGCAGGACCAGTTTAATATCGCTGGATGTACCCCGTGGAGAGGTATTTATTATTATAATATTTATTTAATATTTGTCAAATTACGGTTCTCAGTTCCATTTTGTCACAAATCATGAAACTATATGCTTGTAGGTATTTGGGTTTCATGAAACAACTGATGCATAATCGTGCACATCCTGAAGGGTCGATCGCAGAGAACTACATAAGTAACGAGAGTTTGAATTTTATCTCTCGTTACTTGCGGGGCGTAGAGACAAGGCTAAACCGTCCCCAACGAATAATTGACGGTACATTCTACAATGATCGTGGAGAGGACACTAAATTCCCCAGAATGGAGCTAGATCAAGCCCACATATATGTCCTGAGCAATGATACTACATTTAACATATACACGGCGTAAGTATTTAACTGTTTGAATCAGATTATATCACCTCATAATAATTATCTCTATTTAACCGTTATAAATGCTTCTTGTCTAGGCTTCACATCCGACATGTCCAGACTAATCTTAAATGCAGAACAAAAAATAAGAGAGTTATGGACACACACTCTAGACAATTCCCTGTATGGCTGAAGGGTGAAGTAAGATCTTTTTACATTTCTGATTCGTATATCAAATATATGTGTCTATCAACAGATATGTAAACTATTTGCTTCTTTTCTTAAAGGTTGACAAACAGATTACGAATGGGATTAACCTGTCTGAGAAAGTTTGTTTATATGCCAGAGGTCCTGCTAATGTGGTTAAGCATTATGGAGGCTACTGTATCAACGGCTTTAGGTTTAACATCGTCGGTCTTGAAGAGAGACGACAAACGCAAAATAGCGATGTGTTCTGCTCCTTCTCGTAACTGTCATACGCTAGTGCAAAAGATCTAAATCCGATACAAGGGGAAATCTATTTCTACGGTCAGGTAGAAGACATCGTGGAGATTTTCTATGGGATTAATAAGGAAGTCAGTCATGTAATGTTTAAGGTTCGTTGGTGTGAACAGAAAAAGGCGAAGGATGGCTACGGTTACACAATCGTTAATCTTAACAAGGAAATATATCAGTCTGAAAAATACATGTTAGCTGCTCACGCCAAACAGTGCTTTTATGTCAAAGATATAATGAAAAATGACGAATGGGTTATCCTTAAGAATCCGCCTAGAGCCTACATTCATGAAGTCGTGTCTGACGAAGATCACAATGAGGAGGTTATCTTGGCCGACGAAATAGCCGAGGAGTTTTCATTGACACAAAATAATAATCTGGACGATGAAATTGCACTAGCGCGCCCTGATGTACCTGCGATTATATGTGAGCCAAGGCGTAAAGGTAAAAAACCTGTCCGCAGCGGAGTCGATAAAACTATAAGAATAGTCCTTTCGTTGGCACGCACACGGTCGCAGGCTATCCGCACACGATCGCAGAGTAGAGCCTCAACATCATCTGTTTGACTGGTTATCATGTATCACGATGTGTCATATATTATATTACTACCTTTATATTATCTGGTTGACTGGTTATCATGTGGATGTGTCATGTATTATATTATTACCTTTATATTATCTGTTTGACTGGTTATCATGTATCACAGTGTGTCATGTATTACATTATTTGCCTTTGTATTATCTGTTTAACTGGACATCATGTACACTCGATTCTGTTGCTATGTGCTATTTTATTAATAATTTGCATTATATACTTTTGTTGGATATTCATTATGTTTTCAAAGTATAGATGACAAAAGGATTACGTAAGAAAGCGCTTGAGAGACTATTTGGTAGACATTCTGGAGGCGACACACATGCCTTTACGTCAGGTATTTTTATTTATTTGTTATATCTGTACATTTCTATAAACTATTAACATGAGCCTAATATTTTTTTAACATTTACTACACAGGAGGAGGAGATGCTACACATGGCTCGCAGCCACAGGACACATCACGCGGAGATGCTCCACGTGACGTGGAGACACAGGCTGATCCTATACAGTATGCGGAGATACCACCGCCACTGCATGCAGATGTATTGGAGGAGAGGAGATTTGAGCCGTATAGCGCAGCTTTAGAAGCTGTGGCACTACCGCCAGATTCTATTACGGATCAACGAGTTCACGGTCCGGCCAAGGTGAGGGGGGAATAGGATTCTTATCATGCGGTGCGCCCTATCGCGCAGCATAGGTACGAACAAGCAAAGAGTAGATGCCTCGAACTAAAAGGTATGAATAAATTTTTATAGTTTATCGGTTATTATTTTAAATTTTTTTTCGCAAATATAGATTGATTTATTGTTTCATTCGATTCTTTGTTTCGCAGGTATCGAGCGACCTCCTAGACGCGACCACAATGCTACTAAGGAAACGAACCTCATCCTTGATATTAATCGGAGGGCTGTGATCCGATAGGAAAACGGAGTGCCTATCGGGGCCTTTGCCTATGCTTTTAACAATTTTCTTGCCGCTTTAGCCAGGAGACAGGATTTCTTCAACATTTTTTTGACGTGGAAAGCGCAGCGAATTGATGCGCTGGTGGCTTGTTGGAGATATATATGTGTGAGTCATTTATTTCAATTTTCATCATTATTAGTTATTAGTTTATTATTATGTTTAATACACTGATTTGTATCTATTTTTTCTTTATATGCTGAAGCGATTTTTCTTTCTTGACGATAATATTTGTGCCTGGACGTACTGCTTCGGGCAAATCAATTTATCGTTCAAGAGATGGTGATTTGAGGTAAAGAAAAAATATTTTGTCTAAATAACAGAAGATTGGGAGCGATTCTGGCATATTGACGAGCGTGTGGATGGAGTAGATTTTTTTGCACTTTGCCATTACTGGGACACGACTGAAATTCAGGTATTATTGAAGTATATATTTTTAATTTATTATTTGAATTTCTATATTGTTTCGATTTGACATTGTTTTGCAGGCTCAAGCTGAAATAGCAAGGAGGAATCGTAACGCGCCTCACAGTTACGAGCATCACGCGGGCTCCAGGTCCTTCAGCCAGCATTATCATCAATTAGAGCTTGAGGTATATAATATATTAGCTTTTAAGTTGAGTATAATTTATGTGTTATGGGTTAATGATATATTTGAATAAAATAGGGAAGGGGAGATCTCAGACATTTTGCAGATCGTATTCTGACTTCCTGGAGCCCGAATTACGCCGATGAAGAGAAGAAAGCAAAGAATAAGGATCTGTGTGTAAGTAGCAGTTCATTTATATGTTCAATTTCATATCAATGCACCATTAGTAAGTCGACTTGCCCGGGTTGTTTTGATATATCGCAGGAGAAATTACATGCCAAGGTACAGGAGCAAATAACTCAGTCTCAGGTCTGTTCTAACACTCCTGGCCGGCTAAGTAGAGAGGAGGAGGACTCCATAATCGAGACGGTCATTGAACCCAGTAGGAAGAACAGATACCGGTGGAGAGGATCCGAGCAGAGGCCGCATGAGTCTAGCAGCACCTACGAGTCTTCAGCACCACAAGGAACACCAGGAAGTAGTTCATATCAAGACTCGATGGAGCAACGATTAAAAGCGATTGAAGATTGGCAGTCGCAGAAAACAACATATCAGTGGGCTCTAGAGGAAGAACGGAGGCGTCGGGAGCAGACCGTATTGGAGTTCACACAATTCATGTCGACTCTGCCTTAGGAGGCTCAGGAGGCATATAGGAGACGGTTTTTGTCATCACAGGTAATATATATATACTTTGCTTTTTTAATTAGATGATATCATATATACTGATACACACTGATACAAACTGTTACACACAAACCCTAACTCTAACCCTAACACAAACCTCAAAATATATACTTATAATGTTTTTATGTGATGGTGGTGTTGATGGTGTATGCGTTCGCTAGTGTTGGTAGTATTGTTTGGTGGGTTGGTTGGTTGGTTGGTTGTGGTGTTGTGTTGTGATGGTCGTTATGTGATTGGTTTGTGGGTCGTTATGTGATTGGTTGTGGTGTTGTGTTGTGGTGGTCGTGGTAGGGGGGGGGGGGGGGAGGAATGGGGATTAGGTGTTGATGGTGGTGATGGTAGTGATGGAGGGGGAGGGGGTGTGTAGAGTGTGATTGGTTGGTGGGTAGGGGCTTTGGTCATGGTTGAGGATGTGGAGAGGACGGATTTTGTTGTGGTGGTGGTTGAGGGGGAGGGGTAGGGCGAGTGGGAGTGTTGTTGGTTGGTGGGTAAGGTTGGAGGATTTGCGGTGGTGTTGTGTTGTGGTGTGATGTGTGGTGATGTGTGGTGATGTGTTCTGCAGTGTAGTGTAGTGTTGTGTTGTGATGGTGTAGTGTTGTGTGTTGTTTTTTTTAAGCATTTGTGTTGTTGTTGTGATGTTGTGGTGTGTTGTGTTGTAGTATATTTATATTTGCACTCTTATTAACGTTTACACACACTTGTTAACATTTGACTTATATTTACAGCCCGAGACTTCTTCACAAGGTGCAGCCGGGGGTAGTCATAATGCGGCTGGTGTTGAGGATGAGGATGATGATGATCAGGAGGATTGATTGTCCTTAATATAAATTTGCAAACAATTTCTTGTGTTGTATAAACAATATTTATTATGTACCCGTCGAGAAACTTTTACTTGCTTTTATTGAATTAAATGTGTGATATATGCGTGAGATGTGATATTTGCGTGAGATTGAATATTATACTGTTGATTGAACAGGTTTTTAAAAATTATTTTCGATATTGTACAGGGTTTTTTCAATTTTGAAAATATTTTGCAAATTCCTGTTATTATAGTTTTAGCGACGGAATTTCCGTCACTAAATTAATATTTAGCGACAGAAATTTTGCCACTAAATTAATATTTAGCGACGGAAAACGTGCACAAAATAATATCTAACGAATTTTAAAAAAACATTAGCGACGGAAAATTAGTCGCTATTAAGTTTTAGCGACGACTTTTCCGTCGCTAAAGTTTTATTAGCGACGAATTTCCCATCGCTAATGTTTTTTTATTTTTTTATTTTTTTAAAACAGCGACCATTTTTCCGTCGCTAATAAGCTGTCGCTAATAATTAGCGACGGAATGTTCGACGCTAAAAGATTTTTTAGGGACCCCTGTAATAGCGTCGAACTTTTAGCGACGGAAATTTATTTTTTCCGTCGCTAAAATTTTTAGCGACGGCATTTTGACTTATAGCGACGGATTTGTCCGTCGCTAAAAGTAGAAAATCCAGCAGTGTATGGTGTTATTAATAACAACCTGCCACAATATCGAATATGTGAGCTTTTATCCTTTTTACGACAAAAGACTAACCGGCAACGCGTGTTCGTTGTTGACTTATTCCTACTTAGGCTTCGGGACAAAATTCCCCAGACTTGGATTCTGGTGTCTTTTTCACTCGGCGAAAGATTAAACCGACAACGCGTGTTAGACGTTGACTTATCCCTCCTTAGGATTCAGGATAAAATTCCCCGTGCTTGTGAAGCACGAATTTTGGGAGTTATAATGTTGAAATATTATGTTTTCTCTTGGGACAAAGACGAACCCGATGCGGGAGAGGAAGAATTTTATATTCTATCTCCCAAAGCTGAAGAGGAAGAATTTAATATTTTATCTCCAGTTACCAAAGGAAACTCAAAGTGGGATCTCCACTTTCAGAATCCGGGAAGGTGAAACTAAGAGTGGGATCTCCACTTTGAGAATCGAAAAGATCCGGATAGTCCTAACTGTCGGAAGGTTTGATTACCAAACTAACGATGAATTTCTCGTTTATCGAGAGTGAATTGTGGTTTTAGCCCTAACTGTAGGAATGTTTGACCAAACGGGAGTTTGAGGTGACCATAACTGTAGGAAGGTTTGATCACTCGATTTGAAAGTGGACCTCTCGTTCATGGAAGAAATCGAGAGGAGATTCTGGCTTTGGTCCTAACTGTAGGAAGGTTTGACCAAATGAGGGGTTTGAGCGATCCTAATTGTTAAAGGTTTGATCGTTCAATTTGCGGACCTCTCGTTCATGGAAAGAATCGAGAGGGAATTTTGGTTGTGGTCTTAACTGTTTAAAGGTTTGACCAAGTGGAAGGTTTGAGACGACCCTAACTATAAGAAGGTTTGATCGCTCGATTTGAAAGTGAGCCTCTCGTTCATAGAAGGAATCGAGAGGAGATTTTGGTTGTGGTCCTAACTGTAGGAATGTTTGACCAAGTAAGAGTATAAATTACAGTGGGAGTGTTGATTCGTACAAATCACTCGCAGGGAGTCCCTTGTGTTAAGAGACAAATATTTAACACGAAGGGGTTTGACAATTGTCAATGATCAGGAGATTAAAATTCTGAGTACTATATCCAGACTCTGACAATAGGAGTGTTGAGTGCACAGATGTAGCGGGAGTTTGAGTGGGAGTTTCTTATTCATTACCTTCTTGTAGTGACTGGGTTATCCCTAAGAATACACTATATAGAATTCTTTCGGGAACTTCCCGTTACATCCACCCCCAGCTTCCTTTGTGAAACCGGGTCTAACATTGTACTCAGCTGAATGGTCGGGTTATCCTTAAGAATATTACATACGATATTCTTCCAGGAACTTCCCGTTAAAATTAGGAAATAGTTTAGACTCGTATACCTGTTTGAGTATTGAGAAGTAGTTTATACTCGTATACTCTTTGGAGTTTCGGAAGGAGCAGTTTATACTCTTATACTTGTTGGAGCCTTCATTCGACTTAATTGAGTGTTATGATGCTGGCTTCAACCAAGGTTTGGATACTATTCTTGAGAGCGAAGCAAGCCTTGGTAGGATGAAGGATCCTCCTGTGGTATGCATAATACTTCGGATCCGTAGTATTGTCAGCTTCCTCCTGATTTGCGATAGGTGGTAGCTTGATCTTATTGTTTTCAAGGAGGGATTCAAAAATAACTGGAACATCTTCGTCCTTGAAAGAGTACTCTTTTTGGAGTCTCAGATCCGAAGTCTTTTGCTGTCTTTGGGATTGTTGTTGTGACATCTGATTAACGTCAACAACTGCTGCAGGTACTTTACCCTTACCATGGAAGGCAAAGTTCGAGTTTGGAGGATTAGCCGTCGGTTGGCTCCTCTCGGCCTTCTTCCTTCTGAGGAAGCGTTCGGCCCGCTCTTCGCGCATCTTCAACTCTTTCCAGGTATTGGAGGGTGCTACTCCCATAATTTTTAACACGTCCAAAGAGAGGTTGTTGTGATATATTTGTAGGATGAAGTCCTCTGTGATCGGATCTCGGCAGTTCATTGCCTTATTCCGGAAGCGCTTGACGAAGTCGTCGACTGTCTCGTCGTATTCCTGTTTCTCATCGAAGAGTGTCCTGATTGACACCTCGGCGTCATCATCAAAGAAGTGAGAACGGAACAAGCTCTCCAGGTCTTCCTAGCTATTAATACTTCCAGGCTTAAGATGGCAGTACCAATCGAAGATAGGCCCGCGAAGGGTGCTAACGAATGACCGAACTATCAATGCCTCATTGCCAGAGATCATGCCCAAGTGAGACTTGAAGTAGATCAGATGTTGAGTGGGCGAACTCTTCCCGTCAAACGACATGAAGTTGATCAGGTTGAACTTCACCCGGTATGCTATTGAGTCCCACTCTCTTGGATAAGGACATGGAATACAGGTTTTCTTTACCTCTCGAGCAGACATCAGAGCATTGATTTTGCTCTCGAGATCTTTCATCTTCTCGTCCTTGTATGTATCATGCTTTAGACGATTTCTGAGAGGAACAACGCGGTCACCCCCGATATTATCATCTTTGGTAGGACCACCCTCAGCGTCGTTATCTTTAGTAGGGCCACCCCTAGCGTTCTAGTCAATGAGAGGGTTATCAGCATTAAGGTGTTCATCCATATCTGAATCACTAACATTATTGCAACGACTGGATTCACCTATCTGATTCGACAAGGTTCGGATCTGTTGGTCATGCTCTTCCCTCATCCGTAGTATAGCCATTTCCATTTTGAACTTGAAGTTCTCTTTTTGCTTAGCCAAGGCATCCTAGATGATTTTGGCCACTTGCTCGGTGTTAATCATAAACACTTCGTGGGATTATCCTGGACTGGATACCGTTTTGTCAGAGGCGACTGTAGAGTTAGCATCTGATGCTTCATCTTCCGAGGATAATTCCCTCTGCATTCTCTGATAATCTCTTTATCTTATGGTTCCCGATAGCAACAGGGTTAGACGATGAGATATGAGTGGGTCAGAACTAAAAGGTCGAGTCGACTTTCCCTTGTTAGCCATGTTAACCGTGACTTCTCGAAGTTCGCCACCTTGAATGACCGATTGTTTCTTACGGAGACGCTTTGGTATGAACTTAGCCATTTTGTCGGAGATCCTCTCAAATACCGAGATCCTATGCGGAGTGGTCTTGGGGTAACTACATGCTGATAATACTGCCCTGATAATCTTGGTACACGGACAATGAAAGTCCATCTCCCGAGAATCTCTCTTTCGAGGTCTATTCGTACCCCCAGCCTGATAGTACAATTCATCGGCATGATGACCGGAGCAATCTATCGCGTGTTAGCACGACTTGTCAGGTATAACGTCGTCGTCTGACGAACATGTTTCCTTCTGAGGACTTGTTGCCTTGATAACGTTCTCAAGAGTCACACGTTTGGAGTCATGCTTTCATGAGCGCGGGACCTTAATGGGCTCTTGAATACTGATTTGTAGTCCAAGGCGGTCAGTTACATGAGTTTTCCCATTATAGAAAGGCTCTGACTTGTTGTGAGGGCGTGTGCGACCCCCAGCTCGAGTAGTTGCTAGGGGTTCAATCATCGGACCCAAGCACTCTTTGATCGAAACTTTGCCTCGATCCTTGTGCAAAGGATCCAGATGATCCGCCATTGGCTTCTTGCTTTTGAACAAGTCTACACTTCCGTGAGGCTTCACTGGAAGTATTGGATCAATCAGAGTAGGGGTGGAACTTGACGGAATCAGAAAAACGGGTGTAGAATATCTCCTGTCTTGGCCCTGGTGCGGGTCGGACCTTAGTGACCCGCGGTTGGGAGGGTCAGACTTGAGTGACCCACGGCTTGGAGGGTCAGACTTAAGTGACCCGCGGCTTGGAGGGTCAAACTTGAGTGACCCACGGCTAGGAGGGTCAGACTTGAGTGACTCGCGGCTTGGAGGGTCAGACTTGAGTGACCCACGGCTTGGAGGGTCATACTTGAGTGATCCGCGGCTAGGAGGGTCAGACTTGAGTGATCCACAATTTTTGATCTTTTCGGCCGCTATCTTGGACTTTGGCCTCCGAGTTTGATGCAGTCTTGGTTATCTCTTGGCTATGTCATTCTTCTACATCTTTTGTGCATTTTGCACAAGAATTCACATATGCGCAAGCAGTGCGCGGTGCTTTTGGATTCGTTCCTCAAGAGTTGAATGGATCCTTTTGACTTGGATCCATTCGCTTGTTGATGATTTGGAGGAGGGGGCGTTTTCTTGCTGTTGGAGCGCTTGACGCCTCCTGAACTTTAGATCCGATTTGTAACAGATCCCGTTGATTGGCTCCAAAGCTTTGGCGAGCTGGTGCGCGAGGCGTTGACGTTGCCTTTGACGTGCCCTCTTCGATAAGACTGGAGTGCCTTCAGTACTCAACTCCTTGATTAAGGAGGAGTCTAGATCTATAAATCCGACTTCATTAGAGGCCGGAGGGGCGTTGCAAGGTGCGATTGCAGCAGCAACGGGGACGTTGATCTTCCTGTGCTTGTGAGAGGTAGAGGATCTGGAGGAGAAGGATGACAGATATTCCTCAAACTTGGCCTGGTCGAACTCGTACTCGACCTCTACGTCAATCGGGATCAGAATCCGAGGTTGTGATACATCAGCCTTCGCAGAAAGGCTAGTTGCTCCCACTATGGTCACCAGTTTGTTTGGGTCAAAAGTTGATGTTTTCATTGCCTTCGAATTTATTACAACTTTGGTCGTTACAATACACTCAAATAAACGAGAAAAGTAGATCTTTTTATAAGATTGACTTATACAATAAAAATGTAAAATAGTACAACTCTTATCAAATAGCGCAACGGATGTTTATCACCCGCTGCTTACGTGGGAACTTCGCCTGTGCCGGGGATGTTAATATCCGTGGACCATCACAGATCAGATTTGGTTGACAGATTAAGTTAATCAAAGCTCTTACTTTACGAAGGAAGTAATCGCTGCAGCGATAATCCTGACCAAGCGAGATTACGGCTCTTCTCGAGATTAAGACTATGCTTAAATCTGGAGGAATAGGGGACGGGTCTCAGATCTATCGAACTCCACTCTTTATGCATAAGAACTTGCTAAGATCTGCTAACCCTTGCTATAAATTCGTGGCTCCACTCTCCAATTCGGCAGCGTTTTGCCCTCTTGATCTCCGCCCCTGTGAAATGAGCCCTTAGGCCTATATTTATAGGCTTCGGTTGGGGGATTTGGATAAGAATGAGTGATTTGGCCTTATCTTCAGTCAATAACAGTCTAACTACATTTGTAGATAATATCAAGTCAGTTGGGAACCTCTGGAACAGATAAATCCCTAGAAAATCACAAAAAACCGTCGAAAACACGTTTTGGCAGTTCTGGGCGCGAGACAGACCGTGGTGACCCGTGCGCCCACGGGTCACCATGAGGTGACCCACGTAGCCGTGGGTCACTCGCAGGTGACCCGCTCGGCCCCGGGTCACCCGCAGGTGACCAATGCGGCCGCGGGTCACCAGGCAGTGTCCCGCATGAGTGCAGGTTCCGAGCTTGTTTTTTTTCACATTTTTGATGTTTCTCGACTGTCTCGGACTTGTATTTTCTGCCGTTTTGCGTATTTGGTCGTCTTGTTGACTTGCACACGTCATTAACTTGCTTCATACGCTTGTTAGCTTCTTTACGACACTTAGAACTGACCGACAAGCGTAGCGGGCACTTTGGATCTGACCGACAAGTACGTCGGGCACTTTGGATCTGACCGACAAGCACGTCGTGCACTTTGGATCTGATCGACAAGCGAGTCGGGCACATGTGGCTGACTGATGTGCACGAGCTAAATGACGTGCGCGGGCTGACTGACAGGTGTGACGGCTAATTAGAGGTGGCCGGTGAGCGTACAAGACACAGTTGGTTTGCCATTTCGGTTCATGCACTTGTAGGCATCAGATAATCCTCCTAGACTCGGATAACGACGTTCGTCATCTTCTCTTCATCTCGAGCTGTGTGCGGACACCTATAGGCATTTTAGATGCCTACAATTATGTCTTAGATGATATTTATTTGTGATATATATTATTTTATTTTGAGTTATCTATTATATTCTTGCTGATTGTGATCGGGGACCTGTGACTTCGCATAGTTTTTATTTCTAGATGCTTAGCGTATTAGATTGAGAAGAAAAGAAAAAAATGATAGTATATATTTCTTCTCAATCTAATACGTCATGGGCTTGTTCACGTTCCGATACCCCGGTATTTTGGGAAGCGGGGCGTGACAGTAGCAGAGGCGTTGGCCGCAAGAAGGAAGTGTCCAAACCGAAAAAATTGGAAGTCACAGTCTAGAATAGGACATCCTACAATTAGAAAAGATTAGTGTGCTTGGTACAAGGAGACTGGTCATTGAAAGAAAGACTGTCCAAAGCTCGATGAATGGATGAAGAATAAACAGAAGAGAAAAGGGAAGCAACCACTATCAGAAGCAAACATCGTTATATCGGATGGTAATGTTTCCGACCCTTCTATTTATTTGCTTTCTATCAGTCCTACAAATAGCTATTTGAAGGAATCTGAATGGATGTTGGATAGTGGTGCGACCTATCATGTCTATCCTAGAAGGGAATGGTTCTCCAGTTTTGAGAAGCTGGATAGTGGTGTGGTGTACATAGCTGATAACCGTACATGTCAGATCCTTAGGATAGGAAGAATTCGCATCAAGATGTTTGACGGGACTATTAGGGAGTTATATGATGTGAGATATGTTCCTTCCTTGAGGAAGAACTTGATCTCGATTGGAGCTTTAGTTAGAGAGGGTTTGAATGTTTGAATTGAGGATATGGATCTTAAGATTGTGGAAGACTCTCAGATTGTGATGAAGGGCGTCAGGAGAAATAACCTGTATTACTTGACTGGAGGTATAGTGGCAGGTGGAGAAGTGGCGACTTCTATTGATTCGACTAGACTGTGATATTTGGGGCTTGACCATTCCAGTATTGATTCCTTGCATAGATTGAAAAAGGTTGCGAAGACCTGTAGTTTGAACTCCAGTAAACATGTTGATGTGAGCAAGAAGACCAATGTGAAGTTTGGCACCTCTATTCACCGCACGGAGGGTTTTTCAGATGGGGTTCACGTGGATGTTTGGGGGCCTTCCAAGGGGGCATCATTGGGAGGAAATAGATGTTTGGTTTCTTTTGTTGGTGGCTATTCTAAGCGTGTTTATGTTGCAACCAAATCCCCTTTGGATAAAGTCCTAATAGTCTCCAATAGATTGAAGAAGTGTGAGATTGGCAGAAAGGTGAAGGCACTTCATTCAGGTTTTGGTGGGAGGTACAAGATGGACCTGTTTCTGTTTTGGAGCCAAGCTCACGACATTTCGAGACACTTTGTTGGAAAGAAAATTTTGGGGCAACTAGATAAGATGGCAAATTTGGAGAACCGTACCTTGCTGGAGGAGGATCGGTGTTTGTTGTCAAGCAATGGTCTACAGAAGAGTTTCTGGACTGAGGCTTCGACATATTTGGGTCATCCTATTAAAGAGTTGTCAACTGCTGTGATTGGAGGTAAAACTCAATTGGATATTTGGTCTGGTAATGTTACGTTGGATTAGGCTTCGATGAGAGAGCTAATTGACTCTCAGCAGGTGGAGAGTTTTGGACAGACCTTAGATGTATCGCAACGGGTGGAGAATGATGCTACTTCACATTGGGTGGAGATTACTCCACATACTCCAGATCATACTACACCATTTGGGATTCTAGTTGAGGTGACACAGTTAGGCGATCGTTTGTTTCTAGGTGCAGGTGATGATTTGATCGATTCGAATGCAGTTGGTGGATATGATTATGATACGACCATTGGTTCACCTCAGATGGATGTGTTTGATGTGTTTCAGTTTGGGGCCTATGGGAGAGCTATCAGTTGCAGATCTGTTGGTGATGTTAGTAAAGAGTTACAAACTTTTCTAGTTGATTGAGGCCTTTTGGAGGCCATTATGGTGAACTACGTAAGGCTTGATTCCTTGGGCAAGAGGATACATAGGCAGTCTTTATGATGCAGCCGATTTGATGGGTTGATACTGACATTTGGAGAGTGTTCGCATTCTCGTTTTGGTCTCCACTTATTATGGATTGAGTCCATTATCGTGAATTGTTTCACTTCGTACTGGACGCAATAAGTGAGACATTTGGTTTGGTTGGTGTCGGCTTAGTTTTAAGAAAACTTCGCCGAGGTGGAGAATTGTGAACACTTGGGGATGTGGGGTCCACCCACATGCGTGATATAAACCCAGCTCTTCTTTTCTCATGGGCATTAAGTTCGCAGGGCCCACCCGTTCCTCTTTCCAGCTATATATATATATAGATTTTAAGAGGATCATAGGTTTTGGAGCAAAGAGGGCGCAAACAGAAGAAAAAAAACGGTGGTGTGCGAAGGAGAAGGAAAAAGTACAGATTCTGGCGGCTGTTTTGAGAGAAAAACAGAGAGATATTGAAGGAGAGATTTGAGAGTTTTGATTTGAGAGATTAATTTGTAAGTTTTTGAGTGATTTTGTAATCTCTATTTGTACTCTCTCTAATAGTAGATCTCCCCATCCTTGCCCCGTGGACGTAGGCAATTTGCTTAATCACGTAAAACTTGTGTGATTTGCTGTTTGTGGCCATTGTAATAGTTTATTAGGTTCCCTCGACAGGTCAGTCCTAGAACTAATGAGAGGAAGAGCTGATATCTTACTTTGTTGAGATATTCACTTCAGATTCTTGTTTCCTTGGTGAGACGGGAATTCTTATTACAATCTTTCTCTCTTATTGTGCAGCAGAAACTCTGCCGAAATTTTCGTTGCGCACAACAAATCTAGGGTTTTTTCCCCTCTCGTTCCCACCCCCAAATCAAACGATGAACAACTCCTTCACGCCTTTTGCCGCTTCCTCGTGATCTCGTGCTCTGGTCTTTTCCTCATTATCGCTTGCTCGAGCTCAAGCATCATCGGTTTTCTTCAATCTTGGATGTTGGAGATGCGGTTAATTTAGGAGTTGTTGATTATTCGGTTCTCTGGTTAAAGAATCGGTGCCTTACCCGTACCCATTTTCCCAACTGAAAACTTCAATCATGGTTGATTGAGGGTGGAAAACCTAGGGTTTTCTTCCCTCTCGTTCATGCCTCTAAATCCAGCAATGAACAACTCTTTTGTGTCTTATTAGTCTTCCTCCTCATCTCATGCTTAGATATTTTCGCCATTACCGCTTGCTCGAGCTCGAGCTTCATCAGTTTTCTTCAATCTTGGTGCTATATATGTGGTTGATTTGGGGGTTCTTGATTATTTAATTCTCTGGTTAAAGAATCCATTTTTGTCGATTGATTCCTCTTCGGATTTCTTGAGTATTCGGTTCTGCGCTGACTTAAGGTAAAAAACTAAACCCAATTTAATTTCTGCAGATTTGTGGCTTGAAATTTGGCCAAATTTTTTTCAATTTCTTCAATTTGTTCAATAGTGCTCAGGCTTGTACATTTATTCAATTTTCTTTAATGAACTGTTTATGTTGCTCAATTTCTTTAATTTATGCATATTATTTCGAATTAAATTGATTGCTAAAATCTCACATCTCCATGCATCAGTTCTTGTAATAATCTCACATCTCCATGCATGAAAAGAATGCTGAAATTTGTTGCTTGTTTTTCCATGCATGAAAAACTTATGGATTTAGGTCCTTTAAATCTTAAACTAACAGAAGAAATTGATAGCTGTCAAAAAAAGTTAATTGCTAATTTTCAAACTTGCAATGTAGTAAGTTTGTATCATGTCAGTCATGATTATAATTCAAAATGTCGGATTTTTTTGATAAGTTAGTTGTTTAATTTTTTATCATTCTATATTGTTGCATAAACGTCTTAAAGCATTTTTGCTTTGTAATGAATGTAGATGGATGATGCGGTTGAAGAACAAATAAAGAGGATGTGTGCTAATATGACTATATCTTTCGTGATTACAATAATAGCTTTTTTATTGAGAATGCGTGCTAGGCGCAAATCAATTTGTAATGCTTCAAGAGAGGATAAAATGATGATTTTTTTGTAGAAATGCCCACTTCAAGCGTTTTTTCGAAGCAAATAGTGATAGTTGTAGGTCTTATATTAGAATGAGGTCTAAAACATTTTTCAAACTTGCAGATATAATGTGAAATAATGGTCTTTTAAATGACACAAGACACCTTCAAGTTGAAAAACAACTCGTTATGTTCATGAGCATAGTGTGTCATAAAACCAAAAATAGAGTAATAAGGATTGAATTCATAAGATTTGACAAAATAGTTAGTAGGTACTTTAATAAAGTTATATATGCTATGAGTAGTCTTCGCGATCGATACATGAAACAAGCACCTAATGAGATTCCACCGGAGATTACCAACAATCCAAACTATTTCCCTTACTTCAAGGTAAGAGAGAAATAAATTGTTTGAGTTAATGATTTGCATAATTTAATAATTTGAGAATCTAATATTTTGAATAATGTTTGATAGGATTGCATTTGTATGATAGACGGAACACATATTGCCACAATGTTACCCTCTAACCTAGTTGCACGCTTTAGAGGGCGTAAAGGTGTTACGCAAAATGTTTTAGCTACGCACACTCCAAATAAACTTTTTCACATATGTCCTAGCTGAGTAGGAAGGTGTGGCAAATGACTATAGGATTTTGCAAGACGCATTGTCCGGACCAGAGAGTATTTGATGGTATTCTCCAACCTCATTTAATAAATTCTTAACTAAATGTTTGGGTTGAAAGTTGGTTTATTTATAGAATCCATTACAATTGTTTATCGATTACAATGAATTCAAAAGAGTTAATCTTTTATAAGACTACTCACTTACACAAATAAAAATAAAAATAAAAATTACAACTCTCTTCAAACACACACGATAGATGTTTATCGCATGCTGCTTGCGTGGGATCTTTTCCTGTACCGGGTTTATCCATGGACCTCTGCGGATCAGATACGGTTGATAGAATGGAAGTTTGATGCTCTTGTTTCATAAAGGAAACAATCGCAGAAGTGATAATCTTGACCAAACAAGATTACGACTCTTCTCGAGATCAAAACCAAGTATGATCTCAAGGTATGCTGACACAGACCTCAGATCTTTCGAACAACTCTTTCTTTATGCTAGAATTCACCAAGATCTACTAGTACTCCTCTGAAATTCGTGGATTTTACTCTCTAAACTGACAACACCTCACCCTCTTTGATAGAATTTCAAATCCCCTGAAATAGAGGCCCTAGGCTTGTATTTATAGGCTTCAGTTTTGGTATTTTTTGGATAAGAACAAGTGATTTGGCCTCATCTTTAGTTAATAACAGTCTAACCATGTTTAAGGATGATATCCAAGCAGTTGGGAGGCTTTAGAACAGAAGAATCACGCAAAAATTGTCAAAAATCATCGAAAATACGTTTTGGGTATTTCTGGGTGTGAGTCACCTAGGGTGGCTCAGCTTGGTTGAGCCACCTTAGGGTGACTCGGCTTTGGCCGAGTCACCTTAGGGTAACTTGGCTTTGGCCGAGTCTTCCTAGGGTGGCTCGGCTTTGGCCGAGCCACCTGACCTTGGCCGAGCCGTTTACTCAAGTTAACTAGTCTAGGTATTTTGGAATCTGATAGGAATGAAAGTTTTTGTTAATACTGTTAGAACTCATGTTTATGAACCTACTTTCTAATCTAGTTTTGATGATTAACAAATAATTTATAATTGTGTTTTCCAGTATTTTTCTTTTCTCATATGTGTATCCAGGTTGAAAGGATTTGTGCTGTAACGACGATATTTGGAATGAAGCCGACATATTTCAAGTCTAAGATTTAAGATCAAGCTTCATGCACATCAACTTGGATATATTAGTTTTAGGTTTATACTTTGTGTGTTTATATACTTAGATTTCAAAATTTATACACACACATTTGTTTTGATTTATCATTTATTTTGATTTATTGTCGTTTTAGATTATAGACTTAACAGAATGGTTTTATATATTTCCTCAAGTCCGTAAATCTATTTTAAAGTGCTTCAAAACTTATTTGAAGAAATTTTATCAAAATCAAGTTTTAACGTTTTTGTATTTTTGAACAGTTTGCAAAATGATGAGTTTTCACAAACGGAGAATGATATTTTAAAATTTTCTTTTATAACATGTTTATATTCATGCATATAAACATTTCCCCAAGTTTCATAAATTTTGGAATTTATTTGCTATTTTTAAACATACTTTGAAAATCAGAATTTCTGTTCAAAACTAAGCTGTGCAAGTTTTTCGGTTGATCGACACTGTTTATCAGTTGGCTGAAGAACTGGTTTGCAATTGTGGAAAAGTTTATGCTTAGTCGACTGACCTTCATCAATCGACTCAACAATGTTTTCAGTCGACCGACACTATGCATCAGTTGACTGGTAAACTACTATGCCATTGCTAAAAAGTTTCTGCTCAATCAACTGACCTCCATCAGTTGAATGAATAGTGTTTTCAATCGATCGATGGCTTGCATCAGTCAATCGATAGTTTTCTAGAATCAGTCAATGGTCAGCTCATCAGTCGACTGAACAGTACATCAGTCGACCGACAACACTGTAACAACTAGTTTTCCAGACTCATTTTTTATGGTTTTTAATTGGTTTGAGATGCTATAAAAATCCCTCAACTCTCATTTATTTCTTATGGATGTTTAAGTGTGTTTACATAAATTTGTTTCAAAGTTTTAAATGTGTTTTTTGTTTATACAAAAAAGTTTACAAGAGGATGAGATCATTTTTGTTTTGAGCATCATTCTTTGAATCTCTATCTCTCTTGTTCTTGGAGAAGTTTTTTTAAACTCAATTATCTAGCTTGTTTATATTGTTATATTTATATTTGCTAGATTAATTCGAGTTTGATTTTATTTTTACTCATTGATTTCACACACAACCTATTTGAGCTTAAGTTTTTCACATATTGTATATTTGGATTATGGTGAGTGACTCTTTGAGCGTGAGCTTTCTATTCGTTCTCAATTTTATTATTAGAGAACATAATCTTGTATTTGTACTTAATTGTTGAGAACATGTTGTAATACACAAGGACACTTAGAGGAGTGGTTGGGAGAGACCGTGGTCAATTCTAAGAGGAGTGGCGTTGGTTGTAAAGCCTAGGGAGAGGTAATAAATCCAAGCACTTGAGGAAGGTGACACGAGTAGGCCAACACCTAAAGGAGTAACTTGTGGTATTGCCAATCATGAGATATTGTAAAAGTTTTCGGTGAGCTAGAAAACTGATTGTGTAGTTGATTTTGTGATTAGTGGAGAATCTCCTCGAGGGTGAGGATTAGAGACGTAGGTCGAGAGTGACCGAACTCCGTGAATATATTCCAATGCTTTGTCGAACTGCATTGTAATATTAAATTACAAAAATATTTAATATAATCTCTGATATTTTACAAAATTGCAATGTTAAATTGCAAAATTATTTAATATAATCTCTGACCTAGTCTTAATCTCTTTGCATCTTAGAGAGGAGTTTGGGCATGATCACATCGGACTGCTCTTCGTAGAATTAAGATAGAAATTATGATTTCATATTTTCCTAGGATTTGATAGAACCTTTGGCCAAATTCTGGAACCAATCAAAGGTTACTCCCTTAAAGATGCCAATGAAGAACTGCGCCTTGATGACTTCATTTCCTAATATATTTTCTATTTATTGATGGAAGTAGGAGATGTGTTGGTTGGAAAATCCCTTGCTATCGAATGTCGGTGGCTTAAATTTCATTAGGTAAGGAATAGAGTCCCGCTCAATAGAATAAAGTCAGGTGATCCCAACCTTTTTCAACTCTATTTACCGTGTAAGAGCATTAAGCTAGTTTTTGATATCTTTGAAGATATTCAGTTCACGTTTTGTCTTTGATAGACTTGACGTCTCAGATTACTAAAAAGAGAGGGTGTCTTCTTGGGGCGATGGCTCCTTCTCGACGATTGCTCACTTCCCTTTTGAAGAGATTTCAAGGGGCTGAGGGGCAAGAAACAATTGTTGAACCATATTTTTTGAGTCGCTTGAAGCGCTCATCAAATACTTTCTTTTGGGACTCGATCTGACGAATAAGGTTATCATGGGTATCTTTGTCTACCATGTCTACAATCTACCCTCGCTCTTGACTTGAGCTAGGAGTTATATTTGACGCCTTGGCTGAACTAGGATTGCTAGCAGAAGGTTGATCTAGCAGTGAGGGAGTTCGTTGAAGAGGAGACCTCAAAATAGAGCAGTCAAAAGGGACAATCACCCTCTATCTCGTTCAAGTATGGCGATAAATGCCCTCGGTATTGGGCAGTGTACTCTTTATGCCAGGAGAATAATCCATATCTAAAGCACTATCATCATCTTTTCAGGTTACACTAGTCATATTGATGGTGAACTCTTGGAGGTCAAGGTCGAAAGTGGTCCTGTTCTTGTGAGATTGACATCATTGTTTATTCTAACATTTAAAGGCTTAGGGAATGGGCTAAGATGAGTACCTTCTCTCTAGCCGATGAAGAATTGCATCGGTAATTTGATTGAACCTCTAATACAATCTCTTTTAAGGTTGTGCAATATTAACATTGTCGCGCCCTCTTTGACAAAAGGAAATACCCTAAATTAGAAGTAAAATCAATTTGGTCATTGTTGACACAGCGGTCGCCTTTCTTGAAAGTAACATTGTCAAGCTAGGATTTAGCATTAGAACATCATATGGGATGACATCATCTTGACTTATGACTGGCATGGTCAATCATATCTTCGTCAACATGTGACTACAATTGAAAATTGCCACGGGCAATAGTCTTTCTTTCAGGCAGTTTATCAGAGAATAACCCCCCCATCATTGGCTTCTTTTAAAAAAGTGAAATGAGCTTCACAAGACGCTTTAAAGCTAACCTTGATAGGGGTTGTGGACTGAAGTCCAAGTTTAGGGGATGTTTTAATTTCCAAACCTTCGCCCGGAGTGAGGGCCACTAAGTCTTCACTCTGGGTGAAGTTTGATTTTCTTCCAGTGAAGTTGAGGTCGTTCTTGCTCTAGGCAAAGCTCTCTATGCTGTAGACACAGTAGAGGCTCTTTATGGAGCCCTGGCTATGGACCAATTGATTGGGTTTGAACCTAATCTTGTATTGCGATGATATTTACAGTAAACTCTGGCGGTAGCCACACCCCTCTTTTCAAAGGAAATAAACTCCTCAAAATTTGCTTGGTCAAATTCGATGATCAGTGATTCAGTGATGGACCCTCAAGCGTTGGTGTTAGACTACGACACGACTTCTTGTTGGTTGAGAAGGATGACCCATCGGAGTCACCATCCTATTTCAGTCCTTAAAATTGATATCTTACAAAGAAGAGTTACAAGCGCAAGAATTTAAAAATAAGAACTTATAAAAGTCAGGGTTCTTTTCTGTGTGCTGATGGAAGTTCACTTTTGCCTTATAAATAGATGGAATTTAGAAATAAAGAAAAACTTATAAATAGATGACTTCTTATCTCAAAAGATGCCAATAGATCATTTCTCACAAAGATTATTGATCAAGTAGATGAATAGCTAATGAGAATGATCTATAAAGAACACCGAAGAGAAAGATGAGTTCGTTGTTGATGTCACTCCTGCACGAAATCGATAATTTTTGAATCTCTCTTCTTTCTAATCTCAAATGCCAAAACCTAGCCGAGGGTATG
>BQKN01053287.1:939-18749 GCA_022839385.1 Asparagus kiusianus | reverse complement strand
TCAATTTCCTCATTGATTGTTGGTTCATTGGGACTTTCATCCCTGAACGCGGTTTCGTGTGTTTTTTTTCTTCCAGAAGTCTCACTCTTATCCCTCTTATAAGGAAACCTATCTTCAAAGAACATAGCTTCCCTTGACTTGATAATCATGTTCACATGAATATTAGGGATCTTTGATTTATGTACCAAAAACCTGTACGCACTGCTATTCAATGCATAGCCTATTAACACGCAATCTATAGTTTTTATTCCCACTTTGGTCTTCTTAGGTAGTGGTGTTGGCACCTTTGCAAGGCACCCCCACATTTTGAGGTAATGGTAGGATGGAGGCCTTCCATGCCATAACTCAAACGGTATAAGACCGAGTTTCTTGTGGGGTATCTTATTCAGGATATGATTAGCGATAAGCAGCGCTTCCCCCCACAAGTTTTGCGGTGCTCCAGAACTTACAAGCATGACATTGAGCATCTCCTTCAAAGTTTTGTTCTTCCTCTTAGCAATCCCATTTTGCTGAGGTGTATAAGGTACTGTAGTTTGGTGGATGATACCAAAGTTAGCACACAACTCATCAAACTCTATCGATTCATATTTTCCTCCTCGACCAGATTTGAGAATCTTAATCTTTTTGGTGAGTTGTGTTAGCCCTCGTATTTTGATGATGATTTACAAACACCATTATTAGTGATAATTTCTTGTTAAGCTATATTGTGTAGATTACAATTTTTTAAGCATATTAGTGCCAAATGTTGGAGGATTGGATGTAAAAAAGAGCTACAACGATGATATCCAAGGAGGTGGAGGCATTATGATGAAGCAAAGCTTTCAAGAGTACAATACAAAAGTGAAGCTTCATCAAAATATGGGCAAATATCAAGATCAAAGAATTGTATTCATATATGTGAGACATTTATATTTTTATTTCTCTCTAGTACATAATGTAGACAAGTTATTAAGTTGATAACATTTGAAGCTCATTGGGTTCACACACACACTTTCACAAAAACATTGTTTTTAGACTATTTTAAAAACTCAGTGGTTTTCACAAATGGGAAATGAAAATTGAAAAATTCTTTTTGTAACATATTCATTTATGTGTTTATAAACATTTCCAAAGTTTTACATTTTTTAAAATTTATTTGATATTTTTTCAGGCACTCAAAAACTCATTTTAAAACATGCACAGTCCCTATGCATATTCATAAGTCGACTTATAACTCTGATAAGTCGACTTATGAACTACTCTGGAATTTATATTTTTCTTCTGCTGAGTCGACTCATAAAAGATATAAGTTTGACTTATATTTAGTATGTCGACTTATGCCTTTTTATAAGTTTACTTATGTTTATTTTTCAGCCTGTAACGGCTAGTTATAAGTCGAGTTATACACCGTAGCAAGTCGACTTATAACACTGTAACGACTATATTTTGACTGTGCTGAATATACGGGATTTTAACATTTGTTTGAGATTTGGGCTGTTGTTTGGGGCTTCTATAAATACCCAACCACCCTTATAACTTCAGCAAGAAATTGAGCAAGAGAAAAATCCCAAGTTTGATTTTCTAAGTGTTCTTGAGCTCTAATTTTCAATTAATCATTCTCAAGTTTGTTTAAGCCTTTGTTTTTCCCACATACTCTCACCACAAGTCTTGAGCTTCTCTTATTCTCTCTTGATCCTTGTCATAGGATTGTTGTGAGAGTTTTACTTCTTATATTGTGTTTGTGTGGAGAGATCGTTCTCGAGGAGATCACTTGTGTGGGTTGTAAAATCTCAAGAGGAGATTGTTGTGAAGAAGTTTTGGCTTCCAAACCAGGTGTGATAGTGGATTTCTCCTCAAGAGTGGGGAGCAGGGACGTATGTCGGAGGACCGAACCTCGTGAACATATTGCGTGTCGACATTGGCTAACTATTCTCTAAACTCATCTCTTTTTTTGCCTTTGCATCTCATTTAGTTGGTGTATTGCATTGTCATTTTTAATTGCACATTTATTGCCTCTTTACCCTATTCACCCTCCTCTAGCGTTTTTTAATTAGTATCAAAGTGAGGTCTCTACATTTTTAATAGGTTTAACCGCCTTAGAGAAAAGATCTATATGGAGGGTTTAATGAATGTGCATATGCTTGAGGAACAATCCACCACTAGACCCCCACTTTTCACCGGAAGTAACTTTGCTTATTAAAAGGCTAGAATTAGGATCAACCTACGATGCATTGACCTTGATATTTTAGATATTATAGAGAAGAAATATATTGAGAAGCCTAGTAGCAACATGACCGAGGGTGAAAAGCACCTAGCAAATCTTAATGTAAAGGCCATGAATGCATTGATTTGTGGACTTGCTCCTAATGAATACAATAGGGTTTCCATGTGTGCAACCACACATGGAATTTGGGAAAATTTATGTATCACTCGTGAAGGAACCCCCCAAGTTAAGGAGTCCAAAATTAGTGGCCTCATGCATGATTATGAATTGTTTAAGATGCTTCCAAATGAATCTATTGACGCTGTATTTTCTCGGTTTACTAACATCATTAATGAATTGCATGGTCTTCACAATGTTTTAGAGAACCAAGAGAAGAACTACAAAATTCTTCGTTCTTTGATGCTAGTATAGGAGCCCAAAGCTATGGCCATCGAGGAAGCTCTTGATCTTACAATACTTTCACTTGATGGTCTCATTGGCAAGCTCAAAGTCCATAAGAAAAAGATCAAGGAGAAGGAGGAAGCGTTCCCACGAGCAATCGAGGAACCATCATAAAAATTAAAGACTATTACGCTCAAAGGAGCTATTGATGATTCATCCTTCTCGGATAGTGAAGTTGATGTCTCTAGAGAAGTATCACACCTCTCTAGAAGGATATCAAGATTAATTAAGATGAATAAAAAATTTTAAAAATCATTCTAACAAGTTTCCCTCTCGTGTAGGTAAATGCTTTGAGTGTAATAAACCGGGACACATTGCAAAGGATTGTCCCAAAGTAAAGGAAAAGTTCTTGAAGTATAAGAAGAAAAAGGCAATGTACGCCGGATGGGATGAATCCAAACCAAGTGATTCTGATAGCAACGACGAGGGCGCTAAGATTTCTCTTCATGACCCAAACATTTGTTTCATGGCTCATAAAGATGAGGTACAATCCGAAACCGATAGTGAATCACTCAATATGCAATGTGAACTAGAAGCCGCTTTAGAGGAATTAAATTTTGAATTTAAAAAATTAGCAAAAGAATATTCTTCATTCAAAAAATTGCATTATTCTTGTGACTCAAAGTTTGAGCTTCTACAACCCTCACTAAATGTACTATTGCCTTAAAAGATAAAATGATTGGAGACCTAGACTTTGAAAATAAATAACTAAAGTCTCAAATTGAAAGGCTACAAATTGAAAATGATAGATTAAAATCTAATCATGTTTACTCTAGTCATCATAATGTTAATAGAAAATGAAATCACAAATCTCATGCACCCACCTATAAGAAAAATTTTGCGTGTACATATTGCATGAAATATGGTCATATTTCTACACATGGTAGATTTAGAGATAATACTTATTATTATATGTTGATGTGGGTACCTAATGATACTAAAAATACTAACATTCAAGGACCCAAAGCTTGGGTATCTAAAGGTTCTATAACTTATTTACATGTAGGGAACGTCTTGCACAAGACGTAAGGAGTTATGGTACCTTAATAGTGGTTGCTCACATCACATGACGGGTAACAAGGAATTATTTACAACCGTATCAAGGATTGAAGGAGGCAATATCTCCTTTGGTGGTGATGAGAAAGGTAAAATTATAGGTATTGGTAATATTGGTAAGACACCTTCTCCCGTAATTGAGAATGTTTATTTTGTTAAAGGATTAAATCATAATCTTCTTAATATTAGTTAATTAAGTAACAAAGGCTTTGACATTACTTTTAAACCGGATAAATGTATTGTTAGTATGAATGATAAAATTATTTTTGCTGCTTTTAGAAGATCTAATGTATACATTTTTGAGATGAATGAGCTCATAGATAAAGATGTGAAATGCCTTGTCGCGGTGGATGGAGATCCTTGGATTTAGCATAAGAGACTTGGATATGCTAACATAGAGTTGATATCTAAGCTATCCAAGAAGAACTTAGTAAAAGGACTACCAAGTCTTACCTACATTAAAGATTCTTTTTGTGAGGAATGTGCCAAAGGTAAACAAATTAAGAATTCCTTCAAATCCACAAATGAGGTATCCGCTACTAAACCTTTACAATTACTACATCTTGATCTGTTTGGTCCTATGTGTGTTGCCTCTCTAGGAGGTAAACAATATGTATTTGTTATTATTGATGATTTTTCACGATTTACATGGGTGGTTTTTCTTACAAATAAAGATTAATGTTTTGAAGAATTTTCTCATTTTGTAAAAAGAGTTGAAAATGAAAAGGATTTGAAAATTATTATAATTAGAAGTGATCATGATGGTGAATTTTAAAATAAACCTTTTTGTGATTTTTGTGTCGATCATGGTATAACTCATACGTTTTCCGCTCCTAGAACACCATAACAAAATGGTGTTGTTGAATGGTAAAATTAGACCATATAAGAGATGACACGTACTATGATTAATGCTTTGATTTGCTAAAATATTTTTGGACGGAAGCCGTCAATACGGCTTGCCATTTCTTAAATTGTGTTTTAATTAGACCTATTTTCAAGAAAACACCTTATGAACTCTATTTTGGCAAAACCCCAAATATTGGATATTTTCATATTTTTGGTTGCAAATGTTTTCTTAAACACTAAAGATTACCATGATATGTTTAATTCAAAGATTGATATTGGTATATTTTTGGAATATGCATCTAGGAGTAAGGATTATAGGGTTTTCAACAAATGAACACACGTTGTTGAAGAGTCTATAAATGTTACTTTTGATCTAGGAGTAAGGATTATAGGGTTTTCAACAAATGAACACACGTTGTTGAAGAGTCTATAAATGTTACTTTTGATGAAACTAATGATGGTTCGCAAGATGGTTTGCCTAGGGATGATGATGATATTGAGGGAGGATTGAAGCTTTTGCAAATAAATGACAAACCCTCAACAGACGCACCAAAAATTGGGGAAGGCAACAGTGAAAAAATCAAGAAGAACTCTCCAAAGTATGAAAGTTTGCACCAGATCATCCCAAGGAACAAATTATAGGGAGTCTATCTAAAGGTGTTATGACTCGCTCAAAAGCAATGAGCGAATGTGGTGCTGTAGCCTTCTTATTTTAAATTGAGCCTAAAATGTATTGATGATGCTTTAAAAGATGAGTTTTGGGTTTTAGTTATGCATGATGAATTAAATAATTTTCAAAGAAATAATATTTGGAAACTTGTTTCGAGACCTAAAGTTTTTCATGTCATTGGAACAAAATGGGTTTTTAGAAATAAACTTAATGAATTTGGCATAGTGACTAGGAATAAAGCTCGTTTAGTTGTCCAAGGATACAATCAAGAGGAGGGCATAGATTATGATAAAACTTTTGCACCGGTTGCAAGATTAAAATCAATTAGGATGTTTTTGGTCTTTGTTAGTTTTAAAATTTTTAAGTTATTTCAAATGGATGTTAAAAGTGCTTTCTTGATGGTTTTATAGAAGAAAAGGTATATGTTGAGCAAACCCCCCGGCTTTATTGATTCTTTATTTCCAAATCATGTTTACCGGGTTCAAAAAACTTTATATGGGTTAAAACAAGCTCCTAGAGCTTGGTATGCTCTCCTATCAAGTTTTCTTGTTGATAATGGTTTTTCAAAAGGAAAAATTGATAATACACTTTTTGTTAAAAAAGGAAAAATGATTTTATTTTGGCTCAAATTTATGTTGATGATATTATTTTTGGTGCTACTAATGAATCTTTGTGGAAGGATTTTTTCAAAGTTATGCAAGATCAATTTGAGATGAGTATGATGATAGAACTTACATTCTTTCTCGGCCTCCAAGTTAAACAAATAAATGATGGAATATTCATGTCGCAAAGCAAATATGCTAGAGAGTTGGTCAAGAAATTCAGGATGGAGAACTCCAAAAATTCCCCAACTCTAATGAGCACAACCATCAAGTTGGACATGTATGAAAGTGGTGAAAAGGTAGACCAAAAACTTTATCGAGGTATGATAGATAGTCTACTTTATCTCACCGCTAGTAGGTCAGATATAATGTTTAGCGTTTGTACATGTGCACGTTTTCAAGCTTCTCCTAAAAGTCTCATTTGGTTGCAGTCAAAAGAATTATCAAGTATATAAATGGCACTATAGAAGTTGGTTTATTTTATCCTAAGAATACTTCTTTTGATCTTTGTGGTTACTATGATGCCGACTTTACCAGATGTAAGGTAGACCGTAAGAGTACGAGTGGTACATGTCAATTTTTTGGTAACTCACTTGTTTCTTGGTCATTCAAGAAATAAAATTGTGTTGCCTTGTCCACTATGAAAGTGGTATACATTGCCGCCGGCTTGTGTTTTGCACAAGTTTTATAGATGAAACAAAATGTAATTGATTTTGATTTACATTTTCATGATACAAAAATATTTTGTGATAATACTAGTGCTATAAATATTTCAAAAAATTCTGTTTTACATTCTAGAACCAAGCATATAGATGTACGCCATCATTTTTTACGTGATCATGTAAAGAGGAAAGATGTATCTGTTGTTTATATTGATACTAAATCACAATTAGCGGACATCTTTACCAAGCCTCTTAGTGAAGAAGATTTTTGTCGCATAAGAAATAAGCTGGGCATGTGCATTCTTTGATTGGTTGTTTTAATGATTTTGCTTGATATTGGTTTTTGGATTATCACTTTTATATCTCAATATTTGCTTAATATTCATTGTCATAACATGTTTAAACACACTAGGATACGTTGTGTGAGTGGTTGGGAGAGATCGGGGTCAATTCCAAGAGGAGTGGGTTGGTAGTAATGCCGAGGGAGAGGTCGTAAATCCAAATACTTGAGGAATGTGACACGGGTAGGTCAACACTTGACGAGTATCTTGTGGGTTTTTGCATGCATCTTATCTTATCTACCCCATTTTTGATGGTGCCAAAGGGGGAGAAACATCTCCTCATTTGTGCACATAGTTAGGGGAGAGAGCCTTATAGATGGGGAGAGCAACTATCTATACTATAACAAAATATTCTATTTTATTTTCTCTTGAATAATGGTTGTTTGTCATCATCATAACGGGGGAAATTGTTAGCCCTCGTGTTTTGATGATAATTTACAAACACTATTATTGGTGCTAATTGCTTATTGAGCTATATTGTGTAGATTATAATTTTTCAAGCATATTAGTGCCAAATGTTAGAGGATTGGATGGAACAAAGAGCTACAATGATGATATCTAAGGAGGTGGAGGCATTATGATGAAGCAAAGCTTTCAAGAGTACATTACAAAAGTGAAGCTTCATCAAAATATGGGTAAATATCAAGACCAAAGAATTGTATTCATATATATGAGATATTTGCATTTTTATTTCTCTCTAGTGCTTAATATAGACAAGTTATTAAGTTGATAACATTTGAAGCTCATTGGGTTCACACACACACTTTCACAAAAACATTGTTTTGGGACTATTTTAAAAATTCAGTAGTTTTCACAAATGGGAAATAAAAATTAGAAAATTCTTTTTATAACACGTTCATTTATATATTTATAAACATTTTTCAAAGTTTTATATTTTTTAGAATTTATTTGATATTTTTTCAGGCACTCAAAAACTCATTTTCAAAACATGCACAGTCCCTGTGCATGTTCATAAGTCGACTTATAACTCTGATAAGTCGACTTATGAACTACTCCCGAATTTGCATTTTTCTTCTGCTGAGTAGACTCATAAAAACTATAAGTCGACTTATATGTAGTAAGTCGACTTATATGTAGTAAGTTGACTTATGTCTTTTTATAAGTCGACTTATGTTTGTTTTTTAGCCCGCAACGGCTAGTTATAAGTCGACTTATACACTGTAGCAAGTCGACTTATAACACTGTAATGACTATATTTTGACTGTGCTGAAAATATAGGATTTTGACATTTGTTTGGGATTTGGGCTGTTGTTTGGGGCTTCTATAAATACCCAACCACCCTCATAACTTCAGCAAGAAATTGAGCAAGAGAAAAATCCTAAGTTTGATTTTCTAAGTGTTCTTGAGCTCTAAATTTCAATTAATAATTCTCAAGTTTGTTTAAGCCTTTGTTTTTCTCATATCCTCTCACCACAACTCTTGAGCTTCTCTTGTTCTTTCTTGATCCTTGTCATAGGATTGTTGTGGGAGTTTTTATTCTTATATTGTGTTTGTGTGGTGAGAACGATCCCGAGGAGATCACTTGTGTGGGTTGTAAATGTAGGCGTATAAAATTGCCTATAGGTCCCTTAGCATGGCTCGGCACGATGATTCGACAAATCAACGGACGTTCGAGCGACGAGGCGATGAGGCACGCAAGCAACGGAATACGTTCGCGTGTGGAACCAATCCAACGGTTCAGAAAGTTAACGAGTCGTCCAACAACAAAACGGACTTGAACTCAAACACCGAGGTGGATTTATTGCCAAATGAAGACTCGGGCTATCAAATCAAGACCCGAACAAATCAAACGAACAACCGAATCACGGACATAACCGAAAGACGGGAAAACGACGAAACGGAACACACCCGGGGGACTCGGCCCAAACCGAACCAACCCGGGGTGGCTCGGTGGCCGAGCCACCCCAGGGTGGCTCGGCATGAGCCGAGCCACCCTAAGGTGGCCCGACTCCCCCCTTCTCTTTTGTGCACACATGCACAGTCTTGAGTGCCTATAAATAGGCGGGATGGTTGTTCATTTGAGAGGACTTTTTTCTGAACTTCTAAAGAGCCGAAACTCTGCCGGATTATCACCTCAACTCGGATTTGTGAAGGCTTGGAGACTTGGACCCTTGGATTCAGTTCTTGGCGAGCACCCGCAACAAACAAGGCAGGAGTTCGAAGAGGCTAATCCTCAGATCTACGTTGTTCTACTCCGGATCTAAGCTTGGTTCTTAGATCCCGAGATTCGAGCGGTCGTTTCCTTGGTGAAACGATCCCTCCCGGCTATTATCTCCTTGGTGGGATAATACCCGTTATACCACGTAGATCTGTTTGGATCAAGATTGAACGGTGGTCCACGGTAATCAACCCCAGCACAGGCAAACAACCCACAAAGCGAGTGACCGCAAAACAGGAGCTCGCGATCTGTTCGTTAAATAAGGAAAGTTGTAATTTTTCTTTATTTGTTTTGAATTTCGTTGTAACCGGCTCTTATAAAAAGACCGGATCTTTGTAAACTCAAAAAGTTGTTAACATTGAGTGCAATGAGTTCGTCAATGAAGAAGAGTTTGATTTTTCCCGCGAACAATCTGGCGACCACAGTGGGAGCCACCGATCTCGCTGCCGAGATCGGAGTGTCGCAGCCGCGGATCTCGATCCCGGTCGTGGAGGAGGTCGAGTATGAATTCGACCAGCAAAAGTACGAGGAGTACGTGTCCTCGTCCGGATCTACCTCCTCCCCCAAGTCCAAGAAGTACCAGAAGTTCTCCTCCATGAGAAAAGTCCGTTGGTGTGATGAAGTTGAAGCCACCAATGACGACCTCACCCCAATCGACGCCGAAGCTGCATTGAGTGAGGCCCTACCGACCTCAAAGAAGGTCAAATCCACCATTGAAGGCGTGGTGACTCTCTCTAAGAGAGCCCGCCAGAGGCAGCGTCAACGCCTCGCGAAGCAATTCGCCAAGGCCATGGAGTCTGTTGACGGGGTCCGCTACCATGCGGTTCTGAAGAATAAACGAGGCAAACAGCCTCAACAGCAAGTGAAGGGTGGTTCCTCCAAACCATCGACTATGGAGTGGGTCCATGTCAAACGGAATCGCTCGACATTGGAGGAGCGCATCCGCAAACGGCGCGCGTTATCGGCGCAAGCACGGGCCAAAGCTGAAGAAGCCCGTCGGAAGCTGCAGAAGGAGGTGGTCAAAAAGCCGCCACCAAGTCGCAAGGTTTGGAGGCCAAAGTCTGAAGCAACGGTTCAGACCAAAGAGCGACAACCGCAGCCTACGAAGATTCAACACCCGGCAAATCAATCCAAACAGCCGGTAATTTCTGCAACTGCTCAGGGAGATCCCGCAGGACCATCCCAGAAGAGAAAGTCTGTTTTGGAGCGCCTCGGCCCACTTCCGAAGGAACGAGGTAAAGCTCCAGTCCAAGAACGCTTGGGGCCAATGAAGAAGTCCCAAACAATACAACATGCTGGGGGTCGCTGCAACCCTCAACACTTGGAGAAAATTATGGCACCCAAGCGCACAACTTTGCGCATCGAAGTGCAAGAGCCCGCTGAAGATTCACGCCCACAAAGGCGCGTTTCAAGGCGTGTGACTCTGGATGGTCCGAAGAAGATAATTCATCCTCAGAAGGAAACGTTGTCGTCTGATGACGACAACGTTATACCTGAGAGATCGTGCCAACGCATGATAGATTGCTCCGCCACTCAAACGGACGAGCTGTACTATCGTGCCGGGGGTATGAGTAAAACCAGAAAGAGGAACCCTCGAAAGCTCGAAACGCAATGTCCTTGTTCGAAGCTCATTCGGGCGGTACTCTCTGAGTGCAACTGCGTCAAGGCAGTCCCTGAGAGAGTCTCTGTGTTCGAAAGACTCAGCAATGGAACGCCAAAACCAAGGCATAGGCGTTTCCAACGAAGAAGGAAGATGGTCGAAGATGGTGAGCATTCAAGGGTCACCGCAAATATGACCAGCACAGGAACATCGACTCAGGATAACCCCGAGGCGGTTCCGGAAATACCCCGACGTATAACTCGTCTACAATCCGGGGCTATCATTCGCGCGAAGTATGGTAGAGTCCGAACAAGAGTACCTTTGGGAGATGAAGAATCAGATGCCGGCTCAGCAGTGGCGTCTGATAATACAGTGTCCAGTGAAGGACAACCCCGCGAGGCGTTTATGATAAGCGCGGAGCAAGTGGCCAAGATGCTTGAAGATGCCATGGCCAAACAACAGGAGACCTTTAGGTTTGAAATGCAAATGGCTATGCAGAACATGAGAGAGATGCATGACCAACAGCTTCAAGCATTGAGGAACCAACAAGGCGAACCAAGTCGTCCCAACCAGAACAACCTGGAAGATGAGGACACAAATGAGGTTCACAATGCTAACAACCCTCCCATCAACCCAGGGGGTGGTAACGAGAATGCTAGCGAAGACACAGGTGAAAGCCTAAAAATTAAAAATCTCGAGAGCAAGATCAACACATTGATCTCTGCTCAAGAGATGAAAAAGACGGGCATTCCTTGTCCATACCCGAGAGAGTGGGAATCAATCCCATATCCGGCGAAGTTCAGTCTAATTAACTTCACGCCGTTTAATGGGATGGGTTCACCTACTCAGCATTTGATTTATTTCAAATCGCACTTGGGAGTCATCTCTGGTAATGAGCCTCTGATGGTGCGGTCATTCGTTGGCACTCTTCGTGGAGCCGCCTTCGATTGGTATCGTCGTCTCAAGCCAGGAAGCATAAACAGCTGGGACGACATGGAGACCAAGTTTCTCACGAACTTCTTCGACGACGACACCGAAATCTCTATCGGATCGTTGCTCGATGAGAAGCAGAAAGACGGGGAGCTAGTCGACACCTTCGTCAAGAGGTTCCGCAACAAGGCGATGAATTGTCGGGACCCAATCACCGAGGAATTCATCCTCCAGACCTGCCACAACAACCTTTCGCTGGATGTATTGGAAGCAATGGGCACAGTACCATCCAAGACCTGGAAGGATTTGAAGGTTCGAGGAGAACAAGCTGAGCGTTTCCTCAGGAGAAAGAAGGTGGAGAGAGGCCAACCGGCTACTAATCCTCCGAAGCAGAACTTCAACCAGAAAGGGAAAGGTAAAGCTCATGTTAATGCTGTTGATGCTAACCAGACATTTCAATTGCAACCTCAGCAACAGCAGCAGCAGCGAGCGCCACAACAATCGCAACCGCATTGGCAGCAACGGTCTCAGAAGCAAAAGTCTTCGGAGCCGAGGTTTCCCAAAGTCTACTCCTTCAAGGATGATGAAGTCCCCGGCATCTTCAAGTACTTATTGGAGAACAACAAAATCCAGTTGCCGGCGATCGTGGATCATGAAGGAGCCACTAAGGTGACGGACCCGAAGTACTGCGCGTACCACAGAGCGGTCCACCACCCAACGAATTCTTGCTACCACCTCAATGACAAGATCCAAGCGTTGATCGATGTAGGAGTCATAACTCCGAAACTGGCCAAGAATGTGGGAGCAAATGCGGTGTCAATCAGCTTCGGATCAGTGCCTACAGCTTGGTTTGAGCCGAAGCGCGTCACCAAAGTCGGGATGAAGACGGTGAATGACGACCCGCACGGACAGCGCCAAAAGGGACTCGTGCCACACACGGCCCCGAACGGCGAAATCCTTTGGGTTCACCCCGACCTGATTGAAGATGAACAATGTGCCGGATCGTCATCCAAGAAGAAGTCCAAAGGGAAAGGCAAGTCTTGTTACGGAGTTTCTGCCATCCCGGGTGAAGACGATGAAACGATTACTGCTTTTCCGTTGTCCGACGAGGAACAAGAAGTCTTTGCGACCCGGAGTGGAAATGAATACCACTTCAAATATCCATCCCCTGGCGATCAATTTGCTGAGCAGGGGGTGACAAAATGAGGACCAGCCAAGACTCTCACAGAGCTGGGGGTGATTACGGTTCCAAAACCGGTTGAAGATTCTCGACGACAGCCGGTAGATAAGCAGAAAGAAAAGAGGCCCGAGGAGGTACAGAATCCGAAGCAGTCTCGTTTCAGTCGTCCGATTGGAAAAGACAAACTAGAGAGTTCAAAAAATCCGCGTGTCTTCGACATCATGGCTCAGCTAGCCAATATTCCAGCGCGGATAACGCTGTACGAGTTGCTCCGATTGTCCAAGGAAACTAGAGAAGCCTTGCAAGAAGCCTTGGCCGATTCGGAGGTATTCCTCACCAGGATCAAACCAGCTCCCGAAGAACTGGAAATGTTAGCCCAACAGTGTAATGTGGCGGCCAAGAATCTTCCCTGCATTACCTTCACCAAAGAGGACATGCAGACGAAGAATTCAAATCATGATCGGCCCTTGTACTTCGTCGGGTACATTGGCTCCAACGAGGTCAACCGAATCCAAGTGGATCCGGGTTCCGCTGTGAGTATTATGCCACTTCGCCTAATGCACAGCCTTGGCATTCCAGTCAGCAAGTTGGCATCTACGGGCACAGTCATTTACGGATTCAACACCAGCGGGTCAAGACCTTTGGGGAAAATCCGGATAAAGTGCCAGATGGGCGATCTGAAAACGGAGGTCACGTTCTACGTGATTGATGCTGAGACATCCTATAACTTACTATTGGGTCGGCCTTGGATCCATAGTAATGTTATAGTTCCCTCCACCTTACATCAGTGTCTGAAATATGTCGACACTGATGGAAGGGTTAGGACGGTGGTCGCGGATAAATAGCCATTTAAAGGGTATGAGAATTACTTTACAGATTCTCTCCTTTATGGTAATGAATCCGATACGGAACCATCGATCCAGGGCACGGACAGTGGAGAAGAAGCTGATTCCGAGGCCGGATTCGATTACAATGGTGGTTTTGTTCTAAATGACATTGTACCCTTTGTAATCAATCTCGACGACGAACAGTCGTCAGATGGCGGTTGTAACTGGCAACTTGCCGATATTGAAATAAATCGTGATTTAGAGTATTCCTTGTCTCTTGATGATGCGATAAAGGGATTGTACGATAATCCCAATTTATGTATGCCGCTCCGATCATCTTATGTAACGAAGAAACGCCTCTAGCATTCCTTCGGAACAACTCAGATTATCCCTGCCAAAATAGGGGGCAAAAGGCAGTGATATACGGTAAAGGAGAAAATCTTCCGGTGCCAGATCATTTCCTAAGAGAAGATGAAGATGACAACAAATCTGGTCTGCACTTATCTAAGTATAGTCCGGAAGCGCGTGTGCTCATGGAAAAACAAGGGTACGACTTCACACTCGGAGAGGGTTTATACTTCGATCGAGGTTCTCGTGTCCCAGTCAAAACGGCGTATGTACCAAAGGGGAAACCAGATAATTATTACCATCACAAGAGAGGCCTAGGCTATGTCTCATCAGACGACGAATGTGGTTGGCAAATCATAGATCAAATTGCCAACAAAGCCAAAGATGGGTATTTGCCAGATTCTTCAGCTGAGGATTCAGACACAAGTTTGGGAGAAATGTTCAAGACCTTAATGTCGAACATGACTACAGCTGATCCATCTACGATGGAGGATGACGATCAAATGCAAACGTGGGAGGACCCATGGGTTCATCACCTGAACATGCAATATGGTGATAGGTTCGAACAAAGAGAGCCACCTACCGAAGACGAAGTAGTCCAAATTAATATGGGCGATGAAACCAATCCAAAGCCCATATTCATCAGTGGTAGTCTCCCCTCAGATGAGAAGGAAGAGTTAATTGCCTTGATCAGAGAGTACATTGATGTCTTCGCCTGGAACTATGAAGACATGCCAGGGCTTGACCCCAATGTGGCAATGCACCGCCTCGACATCAAGCCGGATGCCAAACCTGTCAAGCAACAGCAAAGACGGTTTCGTCCGCAGATCATGGAAGCCATCGAGGCTGAGGTTAAGAAGTTGATCGACTCAGGATTCATCCGAGAGGAACAACATCCAGACTGGTTAGCCAACATCGTTCCCGTCATGAAAAAAAATGGCAAGATCAGGATTTGCATCGACTTCAGGAATCTGAACGAAGCATGTCCAAAAGACGATTTTCCTCTCCCGATCACGGATGTCATTATTGACAATACATGCGGATTCGAGAGAATGTCCTTCATGGACGGTTTTTCAGGGTATAATCAAATCAAGATGCACCCGGACGACGAGAAACATACAGCATTCAGAACGCCCCTCGGTATCTTCTGTTATACGGTGATACCTTTCGGTCTGAAGAATGCGGGTGCCACATACCAACGAGCGATGACTAAGATTTTCCAGAAGCACCTCAGGAAAACTGTTGAGTGCTACGTTGATGATTTGGTGGTAAAAAGCCGCAACAAAGAAGATCACGTCAAAGACTTGAGAACGATGTTTGATCTCATGCGGAGTCATTAATTAAAGATGAATCCCACAAAATCCTTCCTCGGAATGTCCAGCGGAAAATTCCTTGGATTCGTCGTCACCACTAAGGGTATACACATTGACCCAGACAAGGTAAAAGCGATAAATGAATTGCAACCCCCGAGGAATCTAAGAGAACTCAGAGGATTGCAAGGGCATTTAGCTTACATCAGGCGGTTCATCTCGAATCTTTCCGGGAAGTGCCAACCATTTTCTAAGCTAAACAAGAAGGGCGTGTCATTTATTTGGGACGACACCTGCCAAAAAGCATTCAAAGATATCAAGGCATATCTAATGAATCCCCCTGTTCTTGTTGCACCAAAATCAGGTAAACCGTTCTTGATTTACATCAAGGCGATGAACCATTCGGTAAGTGCTTTATTAGCACAAGACGATGATAATGGTCACGAACAGGCAGTCTATTACCTAAGTCGGACCTTGATAGGCCCCGAGTCTCGATACTCGATGATCGAGAAAGAATGTCTCGCATTGGTGTTCGCGGTACAGAAGATGCGACATTACTTAGTTGGCCAGACGATTTACGTCATCGCTAATGTTAATCCGGTACGGGTATTCATGACTCAACCAGGTTCGATGAATTGGCGGTTGGCAAAGTGGGCCCTCCTCTTGTCCCAGTATGATTTGCACTTCAAACAGCAGAAGTCGGTCAAAGGACAAGCAATTTGTGATCTTCTGGCGGCAAGCCCGACAACAGACGCAGTTGAAGTATATGATGACTTGCCAGATGAAACCCACGAGGTTAATACCACATCACACCAACAAGTATGGCAATTATACTTTGATGGTGCTTCGAGAGCAGTTAATAAGGCAATAACCCCTGGATGTTCTAGAGTCTCCTCCGGAGTCGGAGTTGTCTTAGTTTCCCCAGGGAAGCACGTGATGCCTCGAGCTTATTCACTGACGAATCCATGTTCCAATAACGTAGCCGAGTACAACGCGCTCCTCATTGGACTCAGTTTCGCCAAGGAGCTGGGGGTTGAGTATCTCGAAGCTTTTGGGGATTCTTAATTAATCGTCAACCAAGTTCGTGGAGAGTATGAAGTCAGGAACCCAGATCTGATTCCGTACCACCAGGAGGCCGTCAGAATGGCAGATTCTTTTGAAGAATTCTACATCGAATACATCCCACGTCTCCAGAACGCTTATGCGGATGCACTGGCAGCACTAGCAGTATCACTCGCGCAACCGCCCGAAACTGAACTGCTAGTCACGGTGAGATCACACCAACTCTGCATACCCATATACGATATGGAGGTTGAAGAGGAGGATGATAGAAATGGAAAAGCCAAAGAGGTGAACTCAACCCAAATCGGGTCTGAGTCCCGAGATTGGCGTTTTCCCATTATTGATTACGTCCAATACGGCATTTTACCAGAGGACGCAAAAGAAAAAGAATCTATTCGCCGAAGAGCTCCGCGGTTCTTTTACAATACCGAGACCCGTACGCTATATCGCCGGGGGTATGATGATTTGCTTCTCCGATGCCTTTCGAACGAAGAAGCAAAAGAAGTTCTCAAGGAAGCACACGAAGGAGAATGCGGTGCGCATCAGCCTGGTCCCAAGTTGTATGATCGAATCAGAAGAATGAGATATTTCTGGCCAACAATGGTTCGTGACGCGATCGAGTACGCCCGAGAATGTCACGCTTGCCAAGTGCATGCAAATTATATGCACCAACCACCAGAGCGGTTACACACGTCAACCACTTCCTGGCCATTCGAGACATGGGGTATGGACATTGTCGGCCCTATCTTTCCTCCTTCAGTCAAAGGTGATTGATTTATTCTCGCTATCACCGACTACTTTTCAAAGTGGGCTGAAGCCATTCCGCTTAAAGAAGTGAAGACGAACAATGTCATCAACTTCATCAAGCATCATGTCATATACCGACACGGCGTGCCGAGGCGGATCATTCATGACAACGGTCCATAATTCATAAGCAACGCCTTCATCAGGTTCTGTGACAAGTTCAAGATTCAAGATATTTCGTCAACAGCTTATTATCCCGCTGCGAACGGATTAGCTGAGGCTTTCAACAAGACGATCATCAAGATCCTGTCAAAGCTTGTAAAGACTAATAAGCGAGATTGGGACGATAAACTCGGCGAAGCGCTCTGGGCTTATCGCACCACCATACGTACACCTACGGGAGCCACTCCATATTCTCTGGTGTACGGATGTGAAGCTGTGCTACCGTTAGAGATTCAAATCCCCTCTCTTCGGATCGCTCTCGCAACTGAGATGACGACCGAAGAGAAGCATCAAAAACGTCTTGAGGAACTCGAAAGGCTGGATGAAAAGCGCTTGGAAGCTTAACAACACATCGAGTTCTACCAGGCTAGGATATCCAGGGCTTTTGACAAAAGGGTTCGCCAAAGAAGCTTCAAGGAAGGAGATCTGGTCCTCACTGCTCACCGACCAATAATCCTTACCTCTAAGAAGAAAGGTAAATTCGAACCTACGTGGGAAGGACCATTTGTAATAGACACAGTCTATTCAAACGGCGCTTACCGCTTAATTTCTTTAGAGGGCATCAGGCAATTAATGCCAATAAATGG
>BQKN01053285.1:0-20225 GCA_022839385.1 Asparagus kiusianus | reverse complement strand
AGGTTTTGAACATGAAAGTTTTCCAAATCATGTTTTTAAACTTAAGAAAGCATTATATGGTCTTAAACAAGCACCTCGTGCATGGTATGATAGATTAAAGAAATTTCTTTTAACTTCAGGTTTTGATATTGGAAAAGTTGATTCAACATTGTTTATTAAGAAAATAAATAAAGATATTTTACTAATTCAAATATATGTAGATGATATTATTTTTGGTTCTACTAACAATGATCTTTGTCAAGAATTTGCTAAGAATATGCAGGACGAATTTGAAATGAGTCACATGGGTGAACTAAATTTCTTTCTTGGACTTCAAATTAAACAATTGAAAGAAGGAATATTCATCAATCAAAGCAAGTACGCAAAAGATTTACTTAAAAGATTCGGATTGGAAAATTCAACAAGCAAACCAACACCTATGAGCACTACTACATCTCTTGACAAAGATGAAAATGGTAAGAATGTTGATCAAAAGCTATATCGAGGTATGATTGGATCACTTCTTTACATTACTGCTAGTAGGCCTGATATTATGTTTAGTGTATGTTTATGTGCAAGATTTCAATCAAATCCTAAAGTTTCACATCTTAAAGCAGTAAAAAGGATATTTAGATATATTAAAGATACTACAAATTATGGTTTATTTTATCCAAAACATAGTTCTTTTGATTTAATATCATATAGTGATGCTGATTTTGCCGGATGTAAATCTGATAGAAAAAGTACAAGTGGAACATGTCATTTCTTAGGACATTCACTTGTATCTTGGTTTAGTAAGAAACAAAATTCAGTATCATTATCAACAACTGAAGCTGAATATATTGCTGCAAGTCTTGCATGTGCACAAATATTGTGGATGAAACAAACTTTAACTGATTATGGCATAAATTGTCCCATATCATCTATTATGTGTGATAATTCTAGTGCAATTAATTTATCTAAAAATCCTATTCAACACTCACGTACAAAACACATTGATATTAGGCATCATTTTCTACGTGATCATGTGCTTAAAGGTGACATATCATTAGAATTTATACCTACAGATAAACAAATTGCAGATATATTAACAAAACCCCTAAAAGAAGAAGTTTATGTTAAATTAAGAAGGGAATTAGGTATATGTTCAATTGAAGATTTAAATTAATTTTTAAAACAAAAATACATAAATTTAAACTTTAAGTAATCGATTAATCTAACTTATAGTCGACTACATGCACAAGTCTTACAAACAATTTTTCTGAAAATTTTCTTTATAGTCGACTACTTACCTTTATAGTCGACTACTCAATGTAAAATCTTAAAAATAAACTTTCTGTTGTTTACAGTGTAGTCGACTACTTCACATATTGGTCGACTACTCTGAGTTAAGAACTAATACTTAACTTTCTGTCATTTACAGTGTAGTCGACTATTTTGACTATTAGTCGACTACTAATTCTGAACCTTCAGTTTTTTAAAGACAAGTGGATATTTTATGTTTTAAACCCAAAATCCAATAACCATACCCGTTTCACTTAAGTAAAAATCATCTCAACCATTCATTTTTAACTGCACCAATCCTAACCTTTCATCTAAAATCTAATCTTGACCATACATTCATTTCAAATCAAATCTGAACCTTACATTTTATTTCATTTTTCTAAAAACAAATTTAATTCAAAAATTAACTTATAACTATCCCCAAAACCGAAACCTATTCTTCCCCATCTTCAGAATTTCGAATCCAGGTTAGGGCATTCTTACCTCTCTAAAATTTCATCAAATTTCCTTCAAATTCTCTTCATTCTCTTCAAATCTGTCAATTATCCAAGCTCTGTAGTCGACTACTCCAGGCTATAGTCGGCTAATCTAGGGTTTCTACAGTTTGGGGTATAATTCTAAACTTGTTCTTTCATTCTCTTGTTATTAATCTAGTTCATCATGTCTAGATCTAAGAAAGCCAAGCAAACACACAGTTCTGTTAATGATGAAATCATTGTTTATTTAAGAAGTCCTGAATTATTGGAAGAATTTAACAGACTATCAACTTTAGAAATTCTTCCAGGACGATTTGTGAAGTTCGATGATTTCATTCCATGGAACTTTAGTACTTATTTTGAAAATGTGGGCTTGCTTGAGTTATTTTCTGCTGAAAATAAGAAACCATCATACCCATTTCTTGTGCAACTGTTTTATACCAATATAGAACGTGTGGGTACAATTGGTGGTTCTGAAAAAATTAAAACCCTTGTTAAAGGAATGGAGATTGAATTAACTACTAAATCAATTGGTAAAATATTCAATATTCCTTATCAAGGAGTTTCTCTTAGCTCCGTTAGGATGAATGATTCAGACTTGTTATCCAATCACATATTTCTTCCTGGACATGGAAAACCTTTGAATAATTCAAACAAACTTCGTCCATTTCCTAGGTTCATTGCTCGTATCCTAGCCTATAACTTGTTTCCAAAAACTGGAAGTTTTCATTTCATTTCCCTAGAATTAGCAAAAGCTATATATGCTATTATGGGAAATATTCAAGTTAATTGGGCTGAGGTTTATTTTGACAATTTTCTGACCATTCCTAGAGGATTTCTTCCTTATGGTGCATTCCTGACTAAGATCTTTGACAAATTTCATGTCGATCTCAAATCTGAAAAATCTGTTGTTCGTTCAATTGAATTTTTTGATTCAAATGCCCTAACTAGGATGAAATTGACAAATTTTGAAATCCAAGATCATAATCCTCAAAATGAACCAATTCAAAATGAACCTGAACTTCAACACGAAGAAATTCCACAAACCACAACTCATGCTGGAGCCTCCTCAAGTCAACCACCACCATTTCCTACTGAACCCTCGTGCTTTTCAGACGTGCAATACAACACCTTGAGTGCACGTATCCTAGAGCTGGAAACTGGTCAACAAGCTATATATGCACAGAACAGATATATCATCAGTAATCAAGAAGACCTAATCAAAAAGTTTGAAGACTTGGACTCAAAGCTTAATTCGTATTTTCAAGGCCAACAACCTCCTCCAGCAAGCTAGGATTTCTTTTTGTTTTTTGTCAAAACTATTATGTCATTATGTTTAAAACTATGTCGTTGTGTTGCTATTATGTTAAGTTTGCTATTATATTAAGTTTGCTATTTGTGTTGCTACTATTTAGTTAGATAATACAAGTGCTATATATTTTAAACAGATCATGGTGATGAACATTGTGGAACTTGTGGTCTTTATGGCAAGTCTTTGCCTACCAATATGGATGGGTGAAGTTATGGACTATGTTCATAACTTGGATGATTTATTTGAAGTATTAGCTCATGTTGAAGAAATTATGTTATGTTTAGGTTCCTCTTTTTGTTGATAACAAAGGGGGAGAAATAGTTAAGTTGTATATTTTCTATTATGAATGTTAAATTTTTTATGAATGTTAAAAACTATGCATATATGCAGGGGGAGTAAGTATTATATGTTTTAAGCCATATATGCAGGGGGAGTAAGTATTATATGTTTTAAGCCTTAATTTGATGCGAAAATTATTTGTTATCATCAAAAAGGGGGAGAATGTTGAATATCATATCTCCATGATAGTGTTTTGATGATAACAATTTATATTGTGTGGACTAACTTTCATATGCAGATTTCAATATCAGAATATGTACAAGTGCAAGTGGATATCAAGGCATTTTTGAAGTGAAGAAAATGAAGAACAAAAGATAATGTATTTGAATTTTTCTTTACTTAGAATATTTGTACAAGCCTTGATCACATTCACACGCACACACACACAATTTTAGAACACACTAACACAGGCTTAGTGTGTTGGTTAACTATAGAAATCCCCTATGTTAACCATTAGAATAGTAGTTAAATTTTAATTATAAAAACTCATTATTTCTGAATATTTGATCTTAATAGTCGACTAATTAGAATAGTAGTCGACTACACATGTATATAACTCAAATACAAGTTTCTGTCTGTTTACAGTATAGTCGACTAATTAACATTATAGTCGACTACTGAAGAAAATGTCATTTTTCAAGTTTCTGTCAAATTACAGTATAGTCGACTAATCATCATTATAGTCGACTACTGAGAACATTTTCCGAAAACACAGAGTCTGTCTGAACTCAGTGTAGTCGACTAATGACTACAGTAGTCGACTACAAGAGACAGTTTTTCAGTTTTCAGAATTTGAATATCTGACAGTTTTTGGCCGTTTTTTAAACGTTTTTAAACTTTAAAAACTTGTCTTTTCAAGGGATATATATAGGTTATTTGTTCAGAAAAATGGAACAGAGATACATACCCATAAGCTTTGATTCTTGTATAATTTCCCAAGTGAAAAACATTCTGATTTTCTGAAAAAGAAGAGTTTCTGAAATTGCCTATATACTTTCATCAAATACAAATCAATTTGGCAATTTTACAGAGATTAAAAGAATCCTAAGCCACTGCTGCACTTCATTACACATTCAAGGCTTATAGGATCATTGTGTTATTACTTCAACAAGTTTTCTCTCGGTTGTGAGAGGGTTAATCTCTTGGCTTAGAGATTGGTGTTCAAATTGGCAAGGAGTGTGTCAATTGGTGTTGCAATTTGCAGGGACTTGCAAATTGGTCAGGTTTGAGTTTGATTTTGTAAGTTTATTCAAAATCATAGTGAAAACTCTCAAGCGGGATTTGCTTGGGGACTGGATGTACACCGGTTTGGTGCAACCAGTATAAAATCCTTGTGTTTGTGTTTGCAAATTTCTGAGATTGCCATTTTTCTTTGCAATTTATTATCTACTTTGCAATAATTTTAAAAGAACACTATTCACCCCCCCTCTAGTGTTCTAGTGTATCTATTTCAGATCCTACAGTACACACTATTGCGTACATTAAACTGCCAACTGCACTAGCATAAGGGACACGCTCCATGTGTGCCTTATCTTCCGCTGTAGTGGGAGATTATTTACCTGAAAGCCTAAAGTGTGGATCCAATGGGGTCACCACCGACTTTGCACTTTGCATCCCGTACCTCGCGATCACCCGCTCTATGTAGCCCTTCTGACTCAAGAATAATCGCCGATTCATCCGCTCTCTTCTAATCTCCATACCTAGTATTTTCTTTGCAGCGTCCATATCCTTCATCTCGAACTCTTTGTTGAGTTGAGATTTCAGCTTATCTATCTCCACCTTGTTCTTCGATGCAATAAGCATGTCATCCACATATAAAAGGAGATAAATATAATCACCTCCACGAAGCTTCCGAATATAAACACAACAATCATAGTCGCTTCGGGAAAACCTATGCTTCAGCATGAAGGAGTCAAATCGCTTGTACCACTGTCGTGGATATTGCTTCAATCCGTAAAGTGACTTCCTCAAGCGACATACATGATGCTCCTTATCCTCAACCTTATAGCCCTCAGGTTGATGCATATAGATCTCTTCGTCCAAGTCTCCGTTCAAGAAGGCCATCTTGACATCGAGTTGTTCCAGCTCAAGATCACCATGAACAACAATACTCAATAGCACCCGAATAGAAGTGTGTTTCACCACCGGAGAAAATATCTCATTGTAATCCACACCCTCTTTGTGCAAACCCCTTAGCCACTAGCCTCGCCTTGTACCTTGTTCCACCGAGCTCTGAAGGATCTTCCTTTCTTTTATACAGCCACTTACAACCAATAGTTTTCTTTCCTACGGGCAATGGGACCACCTCCCATGTTTGATTCTTCCGGAGAGATTCCATCTCTTCCTCTATCGCAGCCAACCAACTCTCGCTATCTTTATCCCGAATAGCTTACTTGAAGGAGATCGGCTCATCTTCCTCCATCGAGAGTGCGTACTCAACTAAATTAACATGCCCATAATGTTTCAGGGGTTGATCCGCCCCTAGCTTCTGTACCTATTTGTATGCTCGCCTTGGCCTAGTAGAAGCCAAGCTATCCTCGAGCTGCTGTTGTTGTAGTGCTTGTGTATTCTCCTGCTAAACCTCCTCCTGCTCAAGCTCATCATCTACCTGATTTCCCACTTGAACACGACTAGAACCTGGTTGGTCTTTCGGTTCAATCTCAATAACCTGGGACTCGGGAGTCCCAACACTATCAACACCACCATCTTTGGGCATCCTAGCAATCATGGACTTCTCATCAAAGGTAACATCCCTGCTGATTATGAACTTCGAATGTCCTGTACACCAAAGGCGGTAGCCTTTTACACCCTTTGCATACCCCAAGAAAATTGCCTTCTTGGCCCTCGCGTCAAGCTTTCCCTCATTGACGTGATAGTAGGCGGTACAACCGAAAATTTGGAGCCTCTCATAATCAGCATGCTCTCCTGACCACACCCGATAGGGTGTATCACCGTCTAATGTCGAATGTGGAGATCGATTCACAATATAGCAAGCTGCAGCAATCGACTCTGCCCACCATTCTTTGCCCAAACCAGCATATGATCGCATACTCACTGCTTTCTCCCGCAATGTTCGGTTCAGTCTCTCCGCGACCCCATTCTGCTATGGTGTAGACCTGACTGTCCAGTATCTGGCAATGCCCTCCTGGTCACAGAACTCCTTGAAGGCACCATCTGTGTACTCTGTACCGTTGTCAGATCTCAGCATCTTCAATTTCTTCCCTGTCTTGTTCTCAACCATCGCCTTCCACTTCTTAAATGTCTCAAATTCCTCATTCTTATGCTTCAGAAAATAAATCCAAGCATACCTAGAATGATCATCTATGAATGAGATAAAATATCTAGAACCACCCTTGGAAGTTGTAGAGGCCAGACCCCAAACATCCGTGTGCACATAATCCAGAATCCCTCTGCTCTTGTGCTTGCTCCTCAGAAACTGGACCCTGTGCGCCTTTCTATACACACAATCCTCACAAAAATCCATGCAAGGCTTCTTCAGATTCTTTAGCAAACCCACTTTACCAAGCAGATCCAGACCCTTCTCTGACATGTGCCCAAGCTGCCTATGCCATAACCGTGTGTGCTCACATGGGTCTCCACCACTTCCTTCAGCTCCAATTGTTGCATCTCCCGTCACCGTCATACCCGAGAGAGTATATAGATTACCGTGACGAACACCCTTCATCACTATTAAGGAACCCCGAACAACCCTCTTCACTCCGTTCTCTGTTACAATCTTGCAACCCCCGGATCCAAAGCTCCGACTGAGATGAGATTCTTCCGCAAGCCGGGAATGTGTCGTACGTCCGTCAAGGTTCGAACCACTCCATCATGCATCTTGATTTTGATATTACCTAGCTTCATCGTTTTACAAGCATGGTTTTTCCCTATCAATACGGTTCCACCATCAATGCTCCTGTAGGTAGTAAACCACTTCTTGTTTGGACACATGTGGTAAGAGCAACCAGAATCAAGAATCTACTTCCCGGAGGTATCCTCGCCATCCGTGATGGCATAACATTCCTTATCGCTCCCATCCTCTGAAGCGTAGCTCGCCTCTTCCTTGCCTTCTCGTCTTTCAGTCTTGTTGTTGTTCTTTTCCCCACCTACTCTCTTGTTAGGACAATCAACCTTGAAATGCCCAACTTCACCGCATTTGAAACACGCTCGTCCCGCAAGAGGTCTCGAATTAGATCTAAACTTTCCTCCCTTGCCTTTTTCTTGCTCATTGCCTCTTCCTCTGGCAAACAGTCCCTGAGCTTGTTCCTTGTTACCACCAGTGATCATATCACTAGTTACAATTTTTTGAAAATCATCCGCTAGAAGCGCCATTCTAGTCTCATCCATCGACAAAGTATCACCCACAAGCATCAGTGTTTGCACCAGGTTCTCATAAGACTTCGGCAGAGATAGAAGCAGTAGAAGCGCCTGATCCTCGTCTTCCACCGTCACCTTAATGTCTTTCAAATCTGATATGATCCTATCGAACTTGTTGATGTACTCCCTCCATCTTGCAAGTATACAATTTGGATTTTAAATAGATCCGGTTCGTTAGACTCTTCGTCATGAAGGTGCTTTCTAACTTCAACCACACGCCCGCAGCCGTTTCCTCCCTGTCCACCAAGAAAGCTACATCCCTTTCAAGGCAAAGGATAATCGACGCTCGTGCTTCTAGATCCAGCCCCTCCCAATCCTCATCAAACATATTTTTGTGCTTTTCTCTTCCAGCCAAAGCCTTGTGTAACTTTTGCGAAATCAGCGAATTTTTCATCTGCATCCTCCAATAGGAAAAAAATCATTTTTCCCATTGAATTTTTCAATCTCGTACTTTCCAATTTTATTTGTTTTACTTGTAGAAGCCATTCTCCGCTTGTATTATATCAATCCGTTTCTCTCAGGAATTTTTAACAATTACTTGTGTTTTACCACACAATATTTAACCACCACCTCAGATCAGAAATTTTACCACCTCCAGTCTGATTAAGGGGCTCTGATACCAATTGTTGGGCGCGAAGTCACGTCCACCACCGTGGAAGCGATATCACTTGAGAGAGAGCCCAGGCTATTGTTTTCACAAAAGCACAAGTCAACCTCTATATTCTTGTTTCTCAAAGGAAACGAGAATAGATAGTGAAATTCTTATTTCTCAAAGAAAACAAGAATCGAAAGTGATATATTTCATCAATGTGAAATATACACTCTTCCTATCATCAGTTCTAGGACTGAAATATCGAGGGAACCTACAAGCTATGGCAACTCACAGATAAAACAGATACAAACACAAGATTTACGTGGTTCAGCTAACTAGCCTACGTCCACGGGAGGGGATTTCCACTATGAGGAGAATACCAAACTTATTACAAGTTTTCTCTCAACTCACTCTCTTTTTCTTTATAACCTCACTTAACCCAAATGATTTTTCCCACACCAATAACACCTCCACCCCTTCTCTATTTATAGGAAACCAAAGAGGGGGGAACCGAAAAATTGGCGGGCACTTGAGGCGGGAAAGAGGAGCGCGCGCGGGGGAGCAGAACACGAGCACGAAAACCCAAACGGGGTTCGTGCGGGCGCGGCGCTGTCCAGGCGGCACGCGTGGGTGCGTGTGGGAGCAGCAGGCGACGTGTGCGGCACGGAAGCGACGAGCTCACGACGAAAGCTCGTCCGCACAAGGGACAAGCGGCGTGGGTGGGCCCCCCCGTCCCCCACGATCACAATTCTCCACCTCGTACATTATTTGATAAACCTCAAATTTTGAACGAATACCTGAAGAACCCCACGAACTTCACCAGAGAGATCCAGGTCAAACCAGGCCAAACTAGTTGCGCCACTATACCGCGGCTGCCTATGTAAGTTGTTAAATTTATTTTAACATGATTTATTTTGATTCAAGTAGTTAGTTGTATAGCTATATTTTTAAACTAAATGTTTATACTATTTTTTTTTTGTTGGGCGCAGAGTCACGCCCACCGCCGCAGAAGCGATATCACCTGAGAGAGAGTCTAGGCTATTGTTGTCACAAAAGCACAAGTCAACCTCTATATTCTTGTTTTTAAAAGGAAACGAGAATAGATAGTGAAATTCTTATTTCTCAAAGGAAACCAGAATCGAAAGTAATATATTTCATCAAAGTGAAATATACACTCTTCCTCTCATCAGTTCTAGGATTGAAATATCGAGGGAACCTACAAGCTATGGCAACTCATAGATAAAACAGACACAAACACGAGATTTACGTGGTTCGGCTAACTAGCCTACGTCCACAGGAGGGGGTTTTCACTATGAGGAGAATACCAAACTTATTACAAGTTTTCTCTCAACTCACTCTCTTTTTCTTTATAACCTCACTTAACCCAAATGATTTTTCCCACACCAATAACACCTCCACCCCTTCTCTATTTATAAGAAACCAAAGAGGGGGGAACCGAAAAATTAGCGGGCACTTGAGGCGGGAAAGAGGAGCACGCGCGTGGGGGAGCAGAACACGAGCACGAAAACCCAAACAGGTTTCGTGCGGGCGCGGCGCTGTCAGGCGGCGCACGTGGGTGCGTGTGGGAGCAGTAGGCGACGTGTGCGGTACGGAAGCGGTGAGCTCACGACGAAAGCTCGTCCGCACAAGAGACAAGCGGCGTGGGTAGGCCCCCTTGTCCCCCACGATCATAATTCTCCACCTCGTAAATCATTTGATAAACCTCAAATTTTGGACGAACACCTGAAGAACCCCACGAACTTCACCAGAGAGATCCAGGTCAAACCAGGCCAAACCAGCTACGCCACTATACCGCGGCTGCCTACGTACCCTCCACCGAGATCAAGCTAATCGTAGTTCTACAATTATTCTCTAACACAGTCTCCACCACACCTCCATCATCGCCCCGAAAGGCCATGCCTTCTTGGGAAAATCAACACGGGCTAATATTAAGCAAGTCCAAGTAATGCTTAAACTTGCTACCTGTGACCACCTTGGTTAACACGTCCGCGGGATTCTCATTCGTATGCACCTTCATGAGAGAAATATCACCTTCCTCTATGACATCCCGCACAAAATGATACCTGACATCGATATGCTTGGTACGAGCATGGTGAACTTAATTTTTTGCCAAGTGAATCGCACTCTGACTGTCGCACCACAAGTTCACGCTCTCCTGCTCAATCCCCAAATCTTCTAGAAGACCCACAGCCATAATGCTTCCTTCACTCCCTCCGCCATAGCCATGTACTCGGCCTCTGTTGTAGAAAGTGCCACTGTAGCCTGCAACATCGATCGCCAACTAACTGGAACTCCATGTATCCTGAATACATAACCAGTAGTAGATTGTCGTCTATCTAGATCGCCTGCATAATCTGAGTCCACATACCCGTCGATGTGACATGTATCTCCACTAAAACACAGACCCGTATCCGCGGTACCTTTTAAGTACCTCAGGACCCATTTCACCGCTTCCTAGTGTGCCTTTCCTGGATTCGCCATGAATCTGCTGACCACACTAACCGCTTGTGAAATATCAGGGCATGTACATGTTGAATATCATATCTCCATGATAGTGTTTTGATGATAACAATTTATATTGTGTGGACTAACTTTCATATGCAGATTTCAATATCAGAATATGTACAAGTGCAAGTGGATATCAAGGCATTTTTTTGAAGTGAAGAAAATGAAGAACAAAAGATAATGTATTTGAATTTTTCTTTACTTAGAATATTTGTACAAGCCTTGATCACATTCACACGCACACACACACAATTTTAGAACACACTAACACAGGCTTAGTGTGTTGGTTAACTATAGAAATCCCCTATGTTAACCATTAGAATAGTAGTTAAATTTTAATTATAAAAACTCATTATTTCTGAATATTTGATCTTAATAGTCGACTAATTAGAATAGTAGTCGACTACACATGTATATAACTCAAATACAAGTTTCTGTCTGTTTACAGTATAGTCGACTAATTAACATTATAGTCGACTACTGAAGAAAATGTCATTTTTCAAGTTTCTGTCAAATTACAGTATAGTCGACTAATCATCATTATAGTCGACTACTGAGAACATTTTCCGAAAACACAGAGTCTGTCTGAACTCAGTGTAGTCGACTAATGACTACAGTAGTCGACTACAAGAGACAGTTTTTCAGTTTTCAGAATTTGAATATCTGACAGTTTTTGGCCGTTTTTTAAACGTTTTTAAACTTTAAAAACTTGTCTTTTCAAGGGATATATATAGGTTATTTGTTCAGAAAAATGGAACAGAGATACATACCCATAAGCTTTGATTCTTGTATAATTTCCCAAGTGAAAAACATTCTGATTTTCTGAAAAAGAAGAGTTTCTGAAATTGCCTATATACTTTCATCAAATACAAATCAATTTGGCAATTTTACAGAGATTAAAAGAATCCTAAGCCACTGCTGCACTTCATTACACATTCAAGGCTTATAGGATCATTGTGTTATTACTTCAACAAGTTTTCTCTCGGTTGTGAGAGGGTTAATCTCTTGGCTTAGAGATTGGTGTTCAAATTGGCAAGGAGTGTGTCAATTGGTGTTGCAATTTGCAGGGACTTGCAAATTGGTCAGGTTTGAGTTTGATTTTGTAAGTTTATTCAAAATCATAGTGAAAACTCTCAAGCGGGATTTGCTTGGGGACTGGATGTACACCGGTTTGGTGGAACCAGTATAAAATCCTTGTGTTTGTGTTTGCAAATTTCTGAGATTGCCATTTTTCTTTGCAATTTATTATCTACTTTGCAATAATTTTAAAAGAACACTATTCACCCCCCTCTAGTGTTCTAGTGTATCTATTTCAGATCCTACATTTGGTATCAGAGCAAGGTGAAAGATGGCATCATCAAATACATCACAATTCAAGGAAGGTCACTCTACAAATCGTCCTCCATTGTTTGATGGTTTGAACTACAACTATTGGAAGTGCCGAATGAAGATTTACCTTCAATCAATTGGCTACGAACTTTGGAACATCGTGGAAACAAAATATGAGAAGCCAATCACTCCTTTTGCGGAATGGACTACATCTCAAAGGAACAATGCGAATTTGGATTCTAAAGCAATGAATGCTTTATTTTGTGCACTTGACAAGAATGAGTTCAATAGGGTGTCAACGGCCACATCCGCATATGATATTTGGCACACACTCGAGGTAACTCATGAAGGTACTACTAAAGTTAAAGAGTCTAAAATTTCTGTTCTTGTGCACAGATTTGAATTATTCAAGATGAAGGAAAATGAGACTATTGGAGAAATGTTCACAAGATTTACCGACATCACAAATTCTCTTATTGGTCTTGGAAAAACATATACTCAAGTGGAGATGGTAAGAAAGATACTTCGTTCACTTACTCCACAATGGGAAAAGAAAGTTACCGCTATTGAAGAAGCCAATGATTTGTCAACTCTTACGGTTGAAAATCTTATTGGTAATCTTATGGCATATGAAGTACAACTTGAAGATAGGAAGAATGATGAAGAATCTAAGAACAAGAAAGTTCTTGCATTCAATACTACTTCCGATAAAGAAGATTCAGATGATGATAATGAAGAAATGGGCATGTTTGCACGAAAATTTCGAAAATTCATCAAAAGAGGTAATTTTAAATTTAAGAATTCAAATTCAACTAACCCTCTTTGTTTTAAGTGTAATAAACCAGGGCATATGAAAAAAGATTGTCCAATATTGAAGAATAAACAAAAATCAAGTTATTTCAACAACTTCAACAATATTCAAAATAACAAGAAAAGGAAAGCAATGGCAGTCACTTGGGATGATAGTGATGAATCATCCTCAGATGAAGAAATTGAAGAAAAAGAAAGTGCTCACATGTGTTTCATGGCTCAAGATGATGTAAGTGAAAATGAAGAACTTTTAGATGCTTTTAATGAATTATATGAAACTTTTGTAAGATTAAAAATTTCACATAATTTTCTTAAAGGTGAGAATAAAAGGTTACTTGAAGAAATTTCTGATTTAAATTCCTCTAATTTTACTTATTCTAAATTTGTTGAATTAAAAGAAGAAAATGAAAATTTATCTAATGAAAATAAATATTTAAAATCAGAATGTAATAAGTTAAATATTCGAATTAATATTTTAGATAAAGATATTTCTTCTTTTAAATCAAGATATGAAGATATATGTTTAAATGTAAGCAAATTTAACAAAGGAAAAGAAAATCTTAATAATATTCTTCTTTTCAAAGAGAATCACAAAAGACAAAAGGATTAGGTTTTCAAATTAATAAAAACAAATCAAAGAATACAATTTTTGTAAAACCTTCGTGTGATTTTCATGATTATAAATCTGAAAATTTGTGTAAAAAGAAATCAAAACTCTTTTCTATTTGGGTTCCAAAAGAATTATCTTCTCTTCATAAGAATTTTTATATTTCTGATTTTATTAAAAATATTTGTTTATCATCTAACTATTTAAGCAAATCAAACTCTTCATGGGTTTGGTTTCCTAAAGGCTAATTTAAAGGACCCAACATAGTATGGGTACCAAAATATAAATGTTTTTTTTTCAGGTACCCAAGAAAGATAGGTGGATCTTAGATAGTGGTTGCTCCAAACATATGACTGGAAATATTCAATTGTTGTCATCTTTTCAAAACAAGGATGGAGGTACCGTTACTTTTGAAGATAACAACAAAGGAAAAGTCATCGGTGTTGGTTCCGTCGGTAATCTAAATAAACCTATCATTGATAATGTTTTATTAGTTAATGGTCTTAAACATAATTTACTAAGTATTAGTCAACTGTGTGATAAAGGTTATAAAATTGTTTTTGAAAAAGAATCATGCTTAATTTATGATATTGATTTGATAACCATTATTTTTAAAGGTTATAGAAAAAAATAACATATATGTGTTATCCATGAATAATTTTTCAAATGAACATTGTCTTATTGTATCATCTAATGATTCTATTTTATGGCATAAACGTTTTGGACATGTTAACTTTAAACATATGTCTAAGATTTCTAAAAATGATTCTGTAAATGGTTTGCCTAAGATGTCCTTTAAAAATAATTTTTGTGATGCATGTCAACAAGGAAAAATGCACAAATCTTCTTTCAAATCTAAAAATGTAATATCTACAAATAGACCATTAGAATTAATTCATATAGATCTTTTTGGTCCATCTAGAGTTGCATCTTTAAATGGAAGTAGATATGCATTTGTTCTTGTTGATGATTTTTCTAGATTCACATGGGTAATTTTTCTTAAACATAAAAATGATGCTTTTAATGAGTTTTCTATATTTTGCAAGAAAATTCAAAATCAAAAATCAACTTCTATTATCTCTATACGTAGTGACCATGGAGGTGAATTTGAAAATGAATTATTTGCAAATTTTTGTGACCAACATGGTATATCACATACATTCTCTTTTCCTCGTGCTGCTCCACAAAATGGAGTTGTAGAAAGGAAAAATAGGACCTTACAAGAATGTGCTAGAACCATGTTATGTGATAGTAATTTACCTAAATATTTTTGGGCAGAAGCCGTATCAACAGCTTGTTATGTATTAAATAGAGTTTTATTACGACCTATTTTAAAGAAAACCTCTTATGAATTATTTTATAACAAAATTCCTAAAGTATCTTACTTTAAAGTTTTTGGTTGTAAATGTTTTATCTTAAACACAAAGGATAACTTAGATAAATTTGATTCAAAATCCGATGAAGGAATTTTTGTTGGATATTCTAATCACAGTAAAGCATATAGAATTTACAACAAAAGAACACAAGTTATTGAAGAATCTTTACATGTTTCTTTTGATGAAAATTTTTCAAAAACACATGTTGTACTAAATAATGATGATGATGTAATTGATACCATACAAGATACTCCTATGATAGATGTTACAAAAGATGATAATTCACAAAATGATTTACCTAAAGATTTTGTAGAAGTTAAAAATCATCCACATGATTTAGTTATAGGAAATATATCTGACAAAGTAACTACTAGATCTCATTTTAATTTGATTGCTCATAATGCTTTTATTTCAACTATTGAACCTAAAAATATAAAAGAAGCACTTCTTGATGATTCATGGATAATTGCTATGCAAGATGAACTTAATCAATTTACTAGAAATAATGTTTGGGATCTTATAACTAGACCTCAAAATAAATCCATTATTGGAACAAAATGGATTTTTAGAAACAAATTAGATGAATTTGGTCAAGTTGTTAGAAACAAAGCTAGATTAGTTGCACAAGGTTATAATCAAGAAGAAGGAATTGATTATGATGAAACTTATGCACCAGTTGCACGATTAGAATCAATTAGGATTTTACTTGCATTTGCATGTTTTATGAATTTTAAATTATATCAAATGGATGTTAAAAGTGCCTTTTTAAATGGTTTTATAAATGAAGAAGTTTTTGTAGAACAACCTCCAGGTTTTGAACATGAAAGTTTTCCAAATCATGTTTTTAAACTTAAGAAAGCATTATATGGTCTTAAACAAGCACCTCGTGCATGGTATGATAGATTAAAGAAATTTCTTTTAACTTCAGGTTTTGATATTGGAAAAGTTGATTCAACATTGTTTATTAAGAAAATAAATAAAGATATTTTACTAATTCAAATATATGTAGATGATATTATTTTTGGTTCTACTAACAATGATCTTTGTCAAGAATTTGCTAAGAATATGCAGGACGAATTTGAAATGAGTCACATGGGTGAACTAAATTTCTTTCTTGGACTTCAAATTAAACAATTGAAAGAAGGAATATTCATCAATCAAAGCAAGTACGCAAAAGATTTACTTAAAAGATTCGGATTGGAAAATTCAACAAGCAAACCAACACCTATGAGCACTACTACATCTCTTGACAAAGATGAAAATGGTAAGAATGTTGATCAAAAGCTATATCGAGGTATGATTGGATCACTTCTTTACATTACTGCTAGTAGGCCTGATATTATGTTTAGTGTATGTTTATGTGCAAGATTTCAATCAAATCCTAAAGTTTCACATCTTAAAGCAGTAAAAAGGATATTTAGATATATTAAAGATACTACAAATTATGGTTTATTTTATCCAAAACATAGTTCTTTTGATTTAATATCATATAGTGATGCTGATTTTGCCGGATGTAAATCTGATAGAAAAAGTACAAGTGGAACATGTCATTTCTTAGGACATTCACTTGTATCTTGGTTTAGTAAGAAACAAAATTCAGTATCATTATCAACAACTGAAGCTGAATATATTGCTGCAAGTCTTGCATGTGCACAAATATTGTGGATGAAACAAACTTTAACTGATTATGGCATAAATTGTCCCATATCATCTATTATGTGTGATAATTCTAGTGCAATTAATTTATCTAAAAATCCTATTCAACACTCACGTACAAAACACATTGATATTAGGCATCATTTTCTACGTGATCATGTGCTTAAAGGTGACATATCATTAGAATTTATACCTACAGATAAACAAATTGCAGATATATTAACAAAACCCCTAAAAGAAGAAGTTTATGTTAAATTAAGAAGGGAATTAGGTATATGTTCAATTGAAGATTTAAATTAATTTTTAAAACAAAAATACATAAATTTAAACTTTAAGTAATCGATTAATCTAACTTATAGTCGACTACATGCACAAGTCTTACAAACAATTTTTCTGAAAATTTTCTTTATAGTCGACTACTTACCTTTATAGTCGACTACTCAATGTAAAATCTTAAAAATAAACTTTCTGTTGTTTACAGTGTAGTCGACTACTTCACATATTGGTCGACTACTCTGAGTTAAGAACTAATACTTAACTTTCTGTCATTTACAGTGTAGTCGACTATTTTGACTATTAGTCGACTACTAATTCTGAACCTTCAGTTTTTTAAAGACAAGTGGATATTTTATGTTTTAAACCCAAAATCCAATAACCATACCCGTTTCACTTAAGTAAAAATCATCTCAACCATTCATTTTTAACTGCACCAATCCTAACCTTTCATCTAAAATCTAATCTTGACCATACATTCATTTCAAATCAAATCTGAACCTTACATTTTATTTCATTTTCTAAAAACAAATTTAATTCAAAAATTAACTTATAACTATCCCCAAAACCGAAACCTATTCTTCCCCATCTTCAGAATTTCGAATCCAGGTTAGGGCATTCTTACCTCTCTAAAATTTCATCAAATTTCCTTCAAATTCTCTTCATTCTCTTCAAATCTGTCAATTATCCAAGCTCTGTAGTCGACTACTCCAGGCTATAGTCGGCTAATCTAGGGTTTCTACAGTTTGGGGTATAATTCTAAACTTGTTCTTTCATTCTCTTGTTATTAATCTAGTTCATCATGTCTAGATCTAAGAAAGCCAAGCAAACACACAGTTCTGTTAATGATGAAATCATTGTTTATTTAAGAAGTCCTGAATTATTGGAAGAATTTAACAGACTATCAACTTTAGAAATTCTTCCAGGACGATTTGTGAAGTTCGATGATTTCATTCCATGGAACTTTAGTACTTATTTTGAAAATGTGGGCTTGCTTGAGTTATTTTCTGCTGAAAATAAGAAACCATCATACCCATTTCTTGTGCAACTGTTTTATACCAATATAGAACGTGTGGGTACAATTGGTGGTTCTGAAAAAATTAAAACCCTTGTTAAAGGAATGGAGATTGAATTAACTACTAAATCAATTGGTAAAATATTCAATATTCCTTATCAAGGAGTTTCTCTTAGCTCCGTTAGGATGAATGATTCAGACTTGTTATCCAATCACATATTTCTTCCTGGACATGGAAAACCTTTGAATAATTCAAACAAACTTCGTCCATTTCCTAGGTTCATTGCTCGTATCCTAGCCTATAACTTGTTTCCAAAAACTGGAAGTTTTCATTTCATTTCCCTAGAATTAGCAAAAGCTATATATGCTATTATGGGAAATATTCAAGTTAATTGGGCTGAGGTTTATTTTGACAATTTTCTGACCATTCCTAGAGGATTTCTTCCTTATGGTGCATTCCTGACTAAGATCTTTGACAAATTTCATGTCGATCTCAAATCTGAAAAATCTGTTGTTCGTTCAATTGAATTTTTTGATTCAAATGCCCTAACTAGGATGAAATTGACAAATTTTGAAATCCAAGATCATAATCCTCAAAATGAACCAATTCAAAATGAACCTGAACTTCAACACGAAGAAATTCCACAAACCACAACTCATGCTGGAGCCTCCTCAAGTCAACCACCACCATTTCCTACTGAACCCTCGTGCTTTTCAGACGTGCAATACAACACCTTGAGTGCACGTATCCTAGAGCTGGAAACTGGTCAACAAGCTATATATGCACAGAACAGATATATCATCAGTAATCAAGAAGACCTAATCAAAAAGTTTGAAGACTTGGACTCAAAGCTTAATTCGTATTTTCAAGGCCAACAACCTCCTCCAGCAAGCTAGGATTTCTTTTTGTTTTTTGTCAAAACTATTATGTCATTATGTTTAAAACTATGTCGTTGTGTTGCTATTATGTTAAGTTTGCTATTATATTAAGTTTGCTATTTGTGTTGCTACTATTTAGTTAGATAATACAAGTGCTATATATTTTAAACAGATCATGGTGATGAACATTGTGGAACTTGTGGTCTTTATGGCAAGTCTTTGCCTACCAATATGGATGGGTGAAGTTATGGACTATGTTCATAACTTGGATGATTTATTTGAAGTATTGGCTCATGTTGAAGAAATTATGTTATGTTTAGGTTCCTCTTTTTGTTGATAACAAAGGGGGAGAAATAGTTAAGTTGTATATTTTCTATTATGAATGTTAAATTTTTTATGAATGTTAAAAACTATGCATATATGCAGGGGGAGTAAGTATTATATGTTTTAAGCCATATATGCAGGGGGAGTAAGTATTATATGTTTTAAGCCTTAATTTGATGCGAAAATTATTTGTTATCATCAAAAAGGGGGAGAATGTTGAATATCATATCTCCATGATAGTGTTTTGATGATAACAATTTATATTGTGTGGACTAACTTTCATATGCAGATTTCAATATCAGAATATGTACAAGTGCAAGTGGATATCAAGGCATTTTTGAAGTGAAGAAAATGAAGAACAAAAGATAATGTATTTGAATTTTTCTTTACTTAGAATATTTGTACAAGCCTTGATCACATTCACACGCACACACACACAATTTTAGAACACACTAACACAGGCTTAGTGTGTTGGTTAACTATAGAAATCCCCTATGTTAACCATTAGAATAGTAGTTAAATTTTAATTATAAAAACTCATTATTTCTGAATATTTGATCTTAATAGTCGACTAATTAGAATAGTAGTCGACTACACATGTATATAACTCAAATACAAGTTTCTGTCTGTTTACAGTATAGTCGACTAATTAACATTATAGTCGACTACTGAAGAAAATGTCATTTTTCAAGTTTCTGTCAAATTACAGTATAGTCGACTAATCATCATTATAGTCGACTACTGAGAACATTTTTCGAAAACACAGAGTCTGTCTGAACTCAGTGTAGTCGACTAATGACTACAGTAGTCGACTACAAGAGACAGTTTTTCAGTTTTCAGAATTTGAATATCTGACAGTTTTTGGCCGTTTTTTTAAACGTTTTTAAACTTTAAAAACTTGTCTTTTCAAGGGATATATATAGGTTATTTGTTCAGAAAAATAAAATAGAGATACATACCCATAAGCTTTGATTCTTGTATAATTTCCCAAGTGAAAAACATTCTGATTTTCTGAAAAAGAAGAGTTTCTGAAATTGCCTATATACTTTCATCAAATACAAATCAATTTGG
>BQKN01053279.1:1322-29961 GCA_022839385.1 Asparagus kiusianus | reverse complement strand
AATTTGGAAATGAATAAAATTTAGTTCATTTACCAAAAAAAAAAAAAAAAAAAAAAAAAAAAACTTTATATTCAGTTCAAATAGGGAGACTATCCTGATGCTAGTTGAATATTTTGTTATCGATAAATTATTATTCCTTTTCTCCTTTCAGAACTCATTGCTATCTAAACTCTTTATGTCATGTTTCCTTCCGCTTCTACCTTCTTTCACCATTTATGAGAAAAATAGCTAATGGTGACAATGTTTGGCTGTTTTCTTTATAGAAAAGGAATTAAGCAAAATGGCAGGAAAGGTTGAAAATGGTGCTAGGAAACCCTATTCTCCAACAATTGTGTTTTTAATGTTTGTGCATACTCTTTTAATCACCCAAACATCAGAAAAAGGCAGATACTTAAGAAATTTTCAAAAATTTCCTGGTTAATTTATGTCCCTTTGGTATTCTTTAAACTTTTATACATCTTGTTTACATTTAAACCCTAGTCTTTTCTATTGATACAGGCGAGAAAAACTTCCTGGTGGCATCTTGTTTTTCTGCTTAGTGGACTTGTCGGAGAGCGTACCTTGGGTACCATCTTCAAGCTTCTAAGGGGAAGGTATTGATTCTAATAGACATTTCATTTAGCTTATCAACATATCTTGCTCCATTAGGTACATTGGTTCAACCAAAATGGAAAAATTTTATACTATTTTATTCTATTTATTGAGTGTTAGCACTTACGAATTACGATCCTCAATGTTGATGTATGCATAATAAATTGCGATTAAGTCAAGAAAAACAAAAATTGACAAAAGTTGTGGGTTATAGCATTGTTTTAAATATCCCCGACATGGCCCGATATATCCCCCGATATATCCTTTTACAAGGCTTGCCGCAACCGATATGGTCTTTAAATATCCTTTTACCGCTTTTTTGCTATTTTGAGTGATAAATCTCCGATATGGCCGATATATTAGCGATATGTGGACCAATATATCTTTTTATATAACTTGTTGCAAAATAATATACCGTGTTTGGAATTTTTGGGCGAGATATCAAGATTTTCCCATTATATCAAATGACGTTTTACCCTAAAAAAAGCAGATCGAATGTTGCAACGTTGTTTTGCACTTTTGTTTATTTTAGAAGGTTGATTAGTGATCCTAAACATATATTATTCATATTTTATATGCTTAAATTTCATTACATATGTTGAGATTATATTTTAATGCATTATACTATGTATGCAAATATTCATTATGGCATTCTGATATTTACCACATATCCCTGATATTTCCTCGATATCCGCTATCTGATATAAATTTTGGTCATCCGATATTTCCCCGATATCCGATATTTAAAACCTTGGGTTAAAGTCCATGAAATTTGCAAACTTTGATGTACATACAATTACTTGCTAATGGGATAAAACAAGCCAAAATAGCCAAAGTCATGGATTATAACTTATCAAAATCTTGAATACTAAAGTAGTCACAATTATTTGTCATTGGATCAAATGAACATAATGGATGGAAATAGGAGGTTATAATCCATGAACATTATTGAAGTTCACACAGTTAATTGCTATTGGTTCGAAACAAACAACCATGGACACTATCTCATGAAAATCACGAATATCAAATTATGCATACTTATTTATAATTGGGTCGAAGAACAAAAATTAACAAAAATGTAAATTATAGCTCATAAAAATTATGAATTTTTAAGTGTTTAGAATTAATCATCATTTTGTTGAAAAGAATGAAAATTGACAAATTTTATAGTTAAGCCCATGAAAATTGTGATTTTTGAAAATAGTTAGTATTAGCCCATGGCAATCGTGAATTTTGAACTACGTATTATTAATTGGCATTAGGTAGAAGCAAATAAAAATTGACAAAAATCATGGATTAGAAAACCATGAATTTTGCGAATTTTGATGCATGTTTATTGCATTCATCGGGACAAAACAAATAAAAATTATCAAAATTGTGGGACATAACCTTATAAATTCATGAATTTTGTAGTCATAAAATATCATTGGATTGAATAAACGATAATGGATAAAATCTTGGGTTATATAACCCATGAAAATCACAAATATTGGAGATTGAACAATTAATTATTTTTGGGACGAAATCAAAAAGATGGACGAAAAGTATTAACTATAACTCATTAAATCACAGACTTAGAAGTTCGAATACTTATTTGTCAATTGGTTGAATAATGGAAATTGAAAAAATCGTCGGTTATAGCTCATGATCGTGACTATTGAAAATCATTGGTAAATACTAAATGGTCTTTAAAAATCTCAATTTTTGAGATGCACATAATTGGTACTAGATTGAATGAATAAAAATTGATAAAAATCGTTGGTTATAGCTCATAAAATCGTGAATTTTGACGTATGTATAATTACTTGTCGTTAGAACAAAACGAATAAAAATGTCCAAAATTATGGGTTATAACCCATCAAAATCAAGAATTCTGAGGTAGACAATAATTCAGTGTTATCAGAATGAATAGCAGTGATGGATTAAAAAAAATCAGGGGTTATAACCCAAGAAAATCACGACTATTGAAGTTCACACAAACAATTGTTATTGGGTCGAAACAAAGAAAAATTGACAAAAATCATGAACTATAGCTTATGAAATTCATAAATTTTGAAGTATGCATTCTTATTTGTCATTATGTCAAAGAACAAAAATGACAAACGTGGTTATAGCTCATTAGACTCGCGATTTTCAAGTTCGTATTGCTAACTGCCATTGAGCAAAAAAGAACAAAAATCGTGGGGGTTGTAGGGCATGAAAATCGTGAAATTTGAGGCACACATTTATTTGCTACTGGGCTAAAGAACAAAAACTGCCAAAAATTGTTGGTTATAGATGTTGGATTTAATCTAATAAATCTAATTGTGGGCACATATGATTAATCATTGTGTATTGCTATCTTTTAAGGATAACCCACTAAAGTGATCAATTAAGTTGGGTTAATAGGTATTTAAATAAGTCATGGGGTTATATGTACAGATACCAGGTTGTAATTGTAATTTGTTGAGGGGCCAAATTGCAAAAGTACAACATCTATAAATAAGGGGTTATGGTCCCTAACCTAGGGTTACAACATTCTCTAATTCTCTTCACCCCCATCTAGAGAGAGAAATTCGGATTTAGAGAAACTCTAAGGTTAGAAAATCATCAAAACCCAAATAAAGATTTCTACTATGGATTCAGGTATAAGCTTCCGCTCTTTTGATTATCGTTTAATCTCTTTGAATTAATCATGGCTATATGGTTTTAAGATCTCAAGTTTTAGATCTAACAAGTGGTATCAGAGCCATCTTTGATTAATTCTTAGGGATTTAAGTTCTTAAAGTTGGGTTTTTTGATCTTAAAATCTCTTTTTTTATTGAGATCTGTTCGGATGAACAGTAACAAAAAAATTTTCGGATGAACAGTAAAGTTTTTTCGGATGAACAGCAATGAAAATTTTTTTCGGGTGAACAGTAACTGAAAATCGTCGGTGAACAGTAACTTTTGGGAATTTATTGGTTTTTTCTTTGATTTTTTGGATATGGATCAAGGAAAATTTTTCCGATTTTGGATCTGTTTTTTGAAAATAAAAATCAAAGATTTTTTGGGTTTGATCTTTGGTCTCATGGCGACGGCGGTTTCAGTTTGAAACCCTAAGGGTTCGTGCGATTAATCGTGGCGAAAATTAAGGACCGAACTTCGCGTTTGGTGTAAGGTGAGCCTCGCGCTCAAGTTTAACGAACCTCACGTTCGTTCTCAATTTTTAACGAACCTCGCGTTCGTTCCTAAGGTGAGCCTCGCGCTCAACGAACTTCGCGTTCGTTCTAATGTGAGCCTCGCGCTCAGTCTAAGTCGAACCTCGCGTTCGTGCTACAGTCGAACCTCGCGTTCGTGCTACAGTCGAACCTCGCGTTCGTGCTACAGTCGAACCTCGCGTTCGTACTTCAGTCGAACCTCGCGTTCATTTTTTAACGAACATCGCGTTCGTTCTCAAATCGAACCTCGCATTCTTTTATCAAACGAACCTCGCGTTCGTTCACTTTCAGACGAACCTCGCGTTCGTGCTTAAGTGAGTCTCGTACTCAATACAGTCGAACCTCGTGTTCGAAGTCAAGCGAACTTCGTGTTCACTATGGTTAAACCTCAGCTTTTTATGGGTCCACTTTGGTATACTTAATTTATTGAATTAAGTTATGGGCCCTAATTAAGCTGTGAGACCCCAATTAAGTTTTTGGAAATTCAGTTGATTTAAATTAAAACTTTTTAATTTAAATCTAATTTGGTTTTTAATCAATTATTTAATTCAAATATTATGACACTAAGGAACTAAGGTTGTCTCTCTTTCCAATTGATTAATTAAAACAAGAAGTTGCCAAAGTAACCTCTCTTGTGTAGATTGTTCATGAGGAATGTGAGATGTTTGTGTGTATGCTTTCGTGTAAATATTTAATCGGCCCAAAGGAAGGTTAATATTTATCTAGACTGTATACACATCTGTGATGATAAGCGTGTGACAATTATAAGGTTTACATGTGAATAATGAATCGATCCAAAGATAGTTTCATTATTTGACATGAGTTATTGTCAATGTTTGATCATTACAACAAGGTATCACTTACAAGTTAATATTACTGTCCAAAGACTTGATATTAATGTTGTGCCCGATATCTTGGATGGGGATTGTCATTATTTGAATTTTATTGATTATGGTTATTGATGTGAGCATCTTTTGTTTTATTTCAGCTAATGCATCTGCTGCAACAATTTCTGCTAACATCAATTCAATTCTCATGCTAAATGGGTCAAACTTCAAGGTTTGGAAAGAGAACATATTAATTGTTCTTGGCTGCATGGATCTTGACTATGCATTAAGAACTGAACAACCCCAACCTCTCAATGCGGATAGCACTCCTGATGCAAAGGAGCATGAGAAGTGGGAGCGTTCAAATCGCATGAGTCTTATGATCATTAAGCGCGGCGTTCCAGAAGCCTTCAGAGGCATAGAATCCGAAGGGATTACTAAGGCTAAAGATTTCCTTGCCGAAATTGAAAAGCGTTTTGCGAAAAACGATAAGGTAGAAACAAGCACGCTTTTAGCTCGCTTGATTTCGATGAAGTATAAGGGCAAAGGAAACATCAGGGAGTACATTATGGAAATGTCTCATATTGCTTCAAAACTTAAGGCACTTAAACTCGATCTTTGTGATGAGTTATTAGTGCATCTGGTTCTGTTGTCTCTTCCTGCACAGTTTAATCAATTTAAGGTCAGTTATAACTGTCAAAAGGAGAAATGGACTCTAAATGAGCTCATTTCATACTGTGTGCAAGAAGAAGACAGGTTGAAGCAAGATAAGACAGAAAGTGCTCATTTGGCCTATGCCTCTAAGGATAAGGGCAAGAAAAGAAAGAATGATAAGGAAGCTGCTAAGGGTCCAGTTGAGAAGAAACAACATAAGGATAATCAGGGTTGTTTCTTCTGTAAGAAGTCTGGACATGTAAAGAAGGACTGTACAAAATATCACGCTTGGCGTGATAATAAGGGTACGTTCCTTTTTTTGGTCTGTTCTGAGGTTAATTTAGCTTCAGTACCTAGAAACACTTGGTGGTTAGACTCTGGTGCTACTACTCACATAAGTGTTTCTATGCAGGGTTGCCTGAGCTACCGAAAGCCAAGTGATGTTGAAAGACACATCTTTGTGGGCGACGGTCAATCGGTAGATGTGGAAGCAATTAGGCATTTTAGGTTGCTATTAGGAACTGGTTCTTATTTGGATTTAAAAGATACTTTTGTAGTACCGTCTTTTAGACGGAATTTGATTTCAGTTTCTGTATTGGACAAATCAGGTTATTCTTGTTCATTTGGAAACAATGAATTTAGTTTATCTTTTAATTCAAATGTTGTGGGAACCGGTTACTTAAGTACTTATGACAACCTATATTTGCTTGATACAATTGCTTCTTATAATAAAACTTTGCATGCGGAATCGCGTGGTACTAAGCGTAAATTAAATAAGGAAAATTCGGCATCATTATGGCATAAGCGCTTGGGTCATATCTCAAAAGGTAAAGTTGAGCGTCTTGTGTCTGATGGCATTTTGGATTCCCTTGATTTTTCGGACTTCGACATATGTGTTGAATGTATAAAGGAAAAACAGACCAAAGTTAAGAGATTAGGTGCCAACAGATCTTCGGATGTCTTAGAATTGATACATACGGATATTTGTGGGCCATTCCCTACGGAATCCTGGAATGGTCAACAATATTTTATATCATTCATAGACGATTACTCACGTTATGGGCACCTATATCTCATTCATGAAAAATCTGAGTCTCTGGACATGTTCAAAACCTATAAAGCTGAAGTTGAGAATCAACTCAACCGAAGAATTAAAACCGTTGGATCTGATCGTGGTGGTGAGTACTACGGCAGATATGATGGTTCAGGTGAACAACGTCCAGGACCATTTGCTAGATACCTAGAGGAATGCGGTATCGTCCCACAGTACACCATGCCAGGTTCACCTAGCATGAATGGTGTAGCTGAAAGACGAAACAGGACTCTTAAGGATATGGTAAGAAGTATGATTGCTCATTCTTCTTTACCAGAGTCACTCTGGGGAGAAGCACTTAAGACAGCAGCTTACATTCTGAATAGAGTACCAAGTAAAGCAGTTGCTAAAACACCTTATGAGCTTTGGACTGGTCGAAAGCCCAGTTTAAAGCATTTTCATATTTGGGGATGTCTAGCTGAGGCAAGGCCTTATAGGCCAAATGAAAAGAAATTGGACTCCAAAACAGTTAGCAGCTACTTTATTGGGTACTCTGAACGCTCTAGGGGCTATAAGTTTTATGATCCCACACTAAGGAATATTTTTGAGACGGGAACAGCAACATTCTTTGAGGATGTTGAGTTTGGGGGGAGAAATAAGGTTAGAGACATTGCTTTTGAGGAGGAATTGGCTTCAGATCCAATCCATACAGTTACTTTTGACAATATTCAGGTTCCCATACCTGTTGTTGCTCAAGAAGTAAATCCGGAACCTCAAGATGACAATGTTGAACAACTCCCTGTTCCAGAAGAACAAACTCAATAACCTCAAGAACCAGTGCCATTAAGAAGATCCACGAGAGAAAGGAGAAATGCTATTCCAGATGATTATGTTGTATTTCTCCAAGAACATGAGGAAAGTAGTGGAATGTTGGAAGATGACCCAATCAACTTCCTTCAGGCCATGAAAAGTTCTAACTCTCAACAGTGGATTGATGTCATGAATGAAGAGTACAAGTCTATGTAAGACAATAAGGTTTGGGAACTTGTCCCATTACCAGAAGGTGCAAAACCAATTGGTTGTAAATAGATTTTTAAAACCAAGCGGGATGTAAACGGTAATGTGGAGAGGTATAAGGCACGTCTTGTGGCTAAAGGCTATACTCAAAAGGAAGGCATTGATTATACAGAGACTTTCTCTCCGGTTTCATCGAAAGACTCATTCAGAATAATCATGGCACTTGTTGCTCATTATGATCTTGAGTTACATCAGATGGATGTTAAGACTGTATTTCTTAATGGCGACATTGATGAGATGATCTATATGGTGCAATCAGAAAACTTTGTGTCGGGAGACCCAAAGAATATGGTATGCAAATTAAGGAAATCCATCTATGGACTCAAGCAAGCTCCTTGTCAATGGTATCACAAGTTTCAACAAATAGTTATCTCGTTCGGTTTTGAGATGAACATTGTTGATGACTGTGTGTATCACAAGTTCAGTGGGAGTAAGTAATCTTTCTGGTTCTGTATGTCGATGACATATTGCTTGCCACTAATGATATAGGCATGTTGCACGAAACCAAGAGATTTTTATCAAAGAATTTTGAGATGAAAGATCTTGGGGACGCCTCTTTTATATTAGGGATCCAGATACATCGAGATCGCTCTCGGGGTATTCTTAGATTATCACAAAAGAGCTATATCGATAAGGTACTTAAAAGGTTTGGCATGCAAGACTGCAGACCAGGAGATACCCCTGTTGCTAAAGGAGACAAGTTTAGTCTCAATCAGTACCCTAAAGGTAACCTTGAAATTCAGGAAATGCAGAATATTTCTTATGCTTCGGCTGTAGGAAGTCTAATGTATGCTCAGGTATGTACGCGTCCGGATATTGCGTACATTGTTGGGATGTTAGGCAGATACTTAAGCAACCCTGGTATGGATCATTGGATAGCAGTCAAAAGGGTTATGAGGTATCTTCATAAAACAAAAGATTACATGCTCACATACAGAAAATCAGAAAATTTGGAGGTCATTGGGTATTCGGATTCTGATTTTGCTGGATGCCAAGATAGCAGAAAGTCTACATCAGGCTACATTTATATGTTAGCAGGAGGAGCTATATCATGGAAAAGTGTCAAACAGACACTAGTAGCTTCCTCCACTATGGCAGCAGAATTTGTAGCTTGCTATGAGGCATCCAATCAGGGAATATGGCTGCGAAATTTTGTCACGGGACTGCGTATTTTGGAAAATGTTGAAAGACCACTAAGGTTATATTATGACAATAAATCTGCAGTAATGTATTCCAATAACAACAGGAGCTTAATTAAGTCAAAACATATTGACATTAAGTTCCTGGTTGTGAAAGAAAGTATACAGAGGACAGATATCCATAGAGCACATTGGGACAAACTCCATGATAGCTGATCCTCTTACTAAGGGATTACCACCTAAGGTCTTTCATGAGCATACTGCTCATATGGGTGTGGTAATATTTGAGGATATTATGATTTAGTGGGAGTTTGTAATTGTGGTGCTTTATGTTTGGTTGTATTGTCTGATCAGAATAAAGTATTCAGTTAAGACACTCTGTTACATTATGTTCGGTTTTGACCTCATTAAGGAGGACCAGTTGAAAATAGACATGTACTGATCACATTGCATGTAATTTTCATGCTGCACATCCATGATTGATCTATGTCGTTTGATTGTATTGGTATATGTGACCATTGATGGGTCGAGTCACGATAAATGTGACGAAGGCCGCTTTGATCCTATATTGATATAGTCAATGGACGAGATTGTTCGGAAATACCTTTTTAGTGATAGCAATTTTGAGCTCATAAGGTTATACACAATTTAAGGAATCATATGGTGCCCAAGTGGGAGATTGTTGGATTTAATCTAATAAATCTAATTGTGGGCACATATGATTAATCATTGTGTATTGCTATCTTTTAAGGATAACCCACTAAAGTGATCAATTAAGTTGGGTTAATAGGTATTTAAATAAGTCATGGGGTTATATGTGCAGATACCAGGTTGTAATTGTAATTTGTTGAGGGGCCAAATTGCAAAAGTACAACATCTATAAATAAGGGGTTATGGTCCCTAACCTAGGGTTACAACATTCTCTAATTCTCTTCACCCCCATCTAGAGAGAGAAATTCGGATTTAGAGAAACCCTAAGGTTAGAAGATCATCAAAACCCAAATAAAGATTTCTACTATGGATTCAGGTATAAGCTTCCGCTCTTTTGATTATTGTTTAATCTCTTTGAATTAATCATGGCTATATGGTTTTAAGATCTCAAGTTTTAGATCTAACAATAGACAATGAAAATTACAATTTTTGAAGAAATAAAACTTGCTGTTAGGTCAAAACGTGAAAATTCATAAAAATCATGAGTTGTAGCCTATGAAAATTGCGAATGTTGATGTGCACATAATTAATTTGTAGGTTATAGCACGTGAAAATCATAAATTTTGAAGTTCGTATAATTAATTGCCATTAAGACAACGAATAAAAATTTCAAAATCGTGGATTATAACCCATCAAAATTGAGAATCTTGATGTAGTCATAATTAAGTATAATTAGGCTGAATGAGTGATAATAGATAAACATCCGAGGTTATAAGTGATGAAACTCACGATTGTTGAAGTTCACACAACTAATTGTTACTGGGCCAAAACAAATGGAAATGAACAAAAATCATGGACAGTAGCTCATGAAAACCATGTCTTTTGAAGTATGCATGCTTATTTATCGTTATGTCAAAGAACGAAAATTAACAAAAAAACGTGGGTTATAGCTCATGAAAATTGTAACTGCCATTAGGTAAAAAAGAACAAAATTGACAAATCTTGGGTTATATAGGCCATGAACATCATGAAAATTTTAATTGCCATCAGGTAAAAAAGGACAAAATTGACAAAAACCATGGGTTATATAGGCCATGAACATCATGAGTTCTAAGGCACACATGTTTATTTACTACTGGGTTATAGAACGAAAACAGTAAAAAATCTAGGTTATAGCCAATGAAAATCATGACTTTTTTGACAAAATAAAACTTATTTGCTATTGGGTCGAAATGAATGAGAATCTAAAAAAAATTGTGGGTTACAACCAATGAAATTCATGAATAAGATGTAGCATAATAAATTGCGATTAGGTCAAAAAGTTAACAGAAATGTGGGTAATAACCCATGAAAATTGCGAATTGTGAAGTTTATAAAATTAGTTGCCATTGAGAAGAAGCGAAAAAAAAATTCAAAAATTGTGGCATATAACCCATCAAAAATGAGAATTTTGATGTAGTCATAATTAAGTAGGGTTGAACGAGCGATAATGGATAACAAATCATGGGTTATAGCCAATGAAAATTGTGAATGTTGATATAAAAATAGTTAATTGCAATTAGGCCGAAAAAAGAAAAATTGACAAAATTGTGGGTTATAGCCCATGAAAATTGCGAATTTTAAAGTTCATTTAATTAGTTGTTATTGAGACGAAATGAACAATAATTTTCAACATCGTGGATTATAACCCATCAAAATCAAGAATTTTGATGAAGTCATAATTAAGTGTAATTGAGTCGAATGAGCGATAATAGTCAATATCACGGGTTATTACCAAGAAATTCACGGCTATTGTCTATTGAAGTTCGCACAATTAAATGCTACTAGGTCAATATAAACAAAAAATGGACAAAAACTATGGATAATAGCCCATGAAAATAATGAATTTTAAAGTACACGTACTTATTATCTTAGTATCAAAGAATGAAAATTGGAGTATTACCCATGATAATCGCGGACATTGAGCAATATTGGATAAAAATAAGGGATTATTACCCAAGATAATCGCGAACATTGAAGTTTGCGCAATTTATTGCTCTCGGGTTGATATGAATAAAAATAGATAAAAATCAGAGACAAATAGCCTATGAAAACCATGAATTTTGAAGTATGCATGCTTATTTATTATTATGTAAAAGAATAAAAATTGACAAAAAACGTCCCATGAAATCGTCTATTTTTATGTAAGTATAACTAATTGCTATTGGGTTGAAATTTTTTTTATAAAAATCATGGGTTATAAACCACGAAAATCATGAATTTTAAGGAACACATAATTTAACTATAATTGGGTCGAATGAGCGATAATGGATAAAAATTTGGGATTATAACTCATCAAAATCACGAGTATAAAAGTTCACACAAGTAATTCCTATTGTGTCAATAGGAACAAAAATGGACAAACATCACGGACAATAGCCCATGAAAACCATAAAATTGCAAGTACGCATGCTTATTTATCATTATGTCAAAGAACGAAAATGTACAAAAAGCATAGGTTATAGTTCATGAAAATCGTGAATTTTGAAGTACATATAACTAATTGTAATTGGGTTGAAAATAACAAAAAAAAGAAAAAAATCTTGGATTGTAGGCAATTAAAATCGTTTATTTAAAGGCACGCATATTTATTTGCCATAGAATTAAAGAACGAAAACTATTGAAAAATTGGCCGAGACAGTATTTGCTGTCTCGCCCAGCGAGACAGTAAATTTGCTGTCTCGCCCTGCGAGACAGTAAAACACTGTCTCGGAACTCCTCAACTGCCTGACAGTTTCTTGTAACTGTCTTCCCACGTTTTAAAACTCCGTTATTCTGGCAGTTATCAACGTGATTCTCGCCCACTACGTTCCCCACGTTCTTGAACAGTTGGTGGCTATGTGTCGGCGGTTATTGAAGCAGTTTCCGAACTTTTGATAACTGTCTCGCACGACGAGACAGCAAAGACTGTCTCGTACGGCGAGACAGCAAAGATTGTCTCGCGTGTGAGATAGTCTATACTTGTGTTCTTTTGACTTTTTGGATGATTTCTTCTTAAGCTGCATTTGGATATCTTTCAGCATTTTTTGACGCCTACAGAGGCGATAGGGGAAAGCCCCAGGTATGGCCATGAGTGAGCTGCATGCACAGCTTCGCGCGACCCCAAGTACTCCTACGCTACTCTAGGTCCTTCTACCACTAATCTTGCATCTAGTTATGGTCGGGTGATCAACATTGTCGTCGAGACCATTGGAGGGAACACTCCCCTCGCCGACTAGATCATGAATGCTCTTGGTGCCAAATTCAAAATGCCTCATATTAAGAAGTACAAAGGAGAGGGAGATCCTGCGGATCATGCCCAAAATTTTTATGACTTAATGAACATGCAACAAGTGACTGAGTCAAGCATTTATAGAGCTTTCCCTCTTACCTTGACGAGAAGTGCTAAGATACAGTGAAACTCATTGGTCCATCAATGGTTTTGAGCAGCTTAGCTAAAAATTTGTGCATCACTTTTTGGCCGAAGCCAAATAGAAGTGCCCTCCTACGTATTGCTACAAATAAGGTAGAATCCTGGGGAGAGCCTCAGGGACTACTTCAAGAAATTCTAATCCAATAGGCTGGAAGTTGATTCCCCTAGCAATATGGTTATCATGGCTACGGTCACAGCAAAACCGAAGAATAATAAATTGACCGACTCGCTCATCATAGATTGAGTGACCAACTATGGACAACTGATGGCTAGGGCACGAGGGCACATGCTTGCGGAAGATACCTAAGCCCATAAGAAGGCGGCTAAAGAAGCAGAAGCAGCAATAGGAGCGGCGACAATAACATTCACTACCGGAGCCAAGCCCTCTCCAAAGAAGAAGATGAAGAGGAATCCCCCCAGAACTGACCCTAAGTCAAACAGATCTGACAAGAGGACTAGATGTAAAACCTCTTAAATTTGAATTAATATGTGATAATTTGAAATAATATGTGATTAATTGAGATAAGTGGATATTTATCATGATAAATATTATTAAATGATGTATGAGTATGTTAGCAAGTGTTTTGAGTTCAAACAAGTCTGTATATGTGAAAGAATCGAGTCGAAAACATGCATAAAGGCAAAACCTGCACAACTAGAAATATGCATGCTGGTCGACCGCCGCATAAGTCGCGGTCGACCGCCTAACAGGTTTCCAGTTTTTTCTGTTTTGAGTTGGTTTCGAGTTTTTTGAGGCCTAGTTGCACATAGGTATTTATAGTATTTTTTCACAAAAATTCACATCTTATTTCAAAGTTTTAAAACCCTAGAAACCACCAAACCCTTTTTTAAACCCTAGATCTTATATTATAAGAGTCCAAGAGCTTTTGAAGCGGGATTTCGATTTGGTTTTGACGTGTGGCTTAGGGATCTGCCTTAGCTTTTCATCCTTCACGTTTTCAACGAGTTTCCAGTCGAGTTTCATCTCTGCTAACCCTACTCCCACATTTTTAAATGTTTTATTAAGTTTTAATGTGATTTTATTAAGCCAAATCAACTATTTTGAGTATAAAAATAGTTCTTTTATAATATTTGAGTTAAAGATCAGATCTTTTCATGTTTAGATGATTATAAACAATTTTTTTAGAGGTGGTTTAAGATTTGAAATTAACTAAGCAAGAGTTTTAACTGCGTTTTGATGTTTTACACATCGTATTGAGGCTTTTACACATGTTTAGGGTTTGTATATGTTATCTCATGCAAATAAATCTTGTTTCATGTGTTTAATAATCTCCAAAGATGTTAATTTAGTATTCACAATGTTTTATTAAAGTTTTATAGTGAGTTATGCAAGTTAGAATCATGAAACACGCACGCGAACACAAAACTATAAAATTATAGTTAACATGTCTCTAGCCGCTGGCCGATCAACCGCGGCCTAAGTGACGGTCGACCGCCAGTGTATTTTGGCCCTATGCATGTTTTGACTCAAATTGTTGTTTATCAAGGAATTTTTCTCGATTGACTTGCATTGTTCTAGGATGTTTATGATTTGTTTAACACCTGAAATATTTGTGAACATGAGATATAGACCCGCACATCGAGATACATGCACGAACACTTGAATTATGTTCCTAGTTGAGTTTATATGTATAATTGAGATGCGCAACATATATCTAAATTCGTAGATATTGGTATAACACATGATCATGCACAATTCATCAATTGTGGATGTACGGTGTGGATGTTTCCCCGTAATGAGACCGTAGCTGTACCACACTAGGAGTATTGGATGTTTCTCGTAATGAGACCGTGACTGTACCAATACTCAAAGATGATCAGGGTTTTTTTGGATTTTGGCTGATATGCCTATACTCTGCTGTATGATCATCTGGATACATCATTCGGAATAGGGATATATACCTATTTCCACAGAACGATTCAGTAAGGACATTGTATCCATATGATATTGTGAGAACCTTACAAGAGTATCGTTAATTGATATATATATATATATATATATATATATATATATATATATATATAGACACACACACACACAGAATTGTAGTTTGCTCCCATGTTAGCTTACCCGAGAGTAGGGTACATATCGGATACTTGGCATACATAGTATGGTCTATGCTCGGTGATATTTCCTTGTGGCTGTGCCAACTACCCGAGGGTAGTCCGAGACTGTGACATTGGCTCTATATGGTTGAAGTTTGGAGTTATGGTATTTTCCTTTATGTACTGTTTTTCATTCATAGGTTTAGGATTGGTATTTAGTGATTCACAATTTGAGATATGGTATGTACATAAGGGTTTTCTTGTTTGGATTATTTCGCTCGATGTACTAATTCTTGTATTGTGAGTTTCTAAATACCAATTTCTATTTAAAGTTATATGAATGATTTTATATCTATATGTACTAATAATATTTTCTTATATACTTCTACCCCTTCCCCTTGGGGGCAATGGAGATGATCTCGCTTGCGCTTTGACGCTTGTTGTTTCCCCTCTTTTCAGACAGTGAGTCAGGCGCATGGAGAGTCACAGGTTGATGTGGTTGCATCTTAGCTTCCATCTTGTATATTATATTTTCAAACATTAGAGTTTGTGTTTTATTTTGTAAAGGCTGAGTACCTTAATGAGACTTCATTTGACCCTTGTATTGAGGTTTATTTTAGATTCAGAATTATTTTACTCTTTTTTAGTTGGACCATTATGAGGATTATTTATACACTTCTTTTGTGCATATTCTGTTCATTGTACTATTTCACTATTCTTTGCCTGTTTTGTACCTACACCTGTTTGTTGATTCCTCTAGAGAGATAGTAACTATGATAGTGAAACATGTTGTTGCATAGTATTGGTGCATGATAGGTTTGATATTCTTAGATTCACATTGGACTGCAGCCTTGTGTGAAGCCAGTGGCGTCACACTAGAGGAGAGAAGAGGCCAAGAGGTCGGCCCTCACTTCTCTCAACACTTCTCTCTCATGAGCTCTCCACTTAGTCCAGAAAGAAGGATATTTGATTTCTTCTCCTCTCCGCATGAAGTCGGACCCCCCTATTCAGAGACATAAAGTAGTATTGTCGGCACCATTGAGATCACTGGCCATCATACCGATGATTGTAGGGTCCTCTAAAGAGATATTGAGGACTTGATACAAAAAGGATTTCTAAAGGGACTCATTGCTTAGTGGGACAATGGAGAGCTCGCTCCAAGGAAGCCCGACAGGAGGTCTCGATCTAGATCATCTCGTTCCCAATATTAGCAAGACAAAATACCTACAGACACTAGTAGTCAGGGCGATATTAATACTATCAGTGACAGTCCAGCAGCAGAAGGAATGTACAATACATTCGGAAGAAATATGCTAGACGAGCGTTGGATGTTAATTTACATGAGAAGAAGCTAAGGACAAATTAGTCTATTTCTTTCAGCAACGCTAAACTAAAAGGTGTAGAGACACCTCATGATGAACCCTCTTAAATACGCCTCGAAATTCTAATAGTCAACTGCTCATTTCACTTGGACTCGGCCAACCAAGTTCGAGTGAAAGGGACCAGTGTTATATCAATAGATTGCTAAGTGTTAATACTCTATGAGGATCTGACACGTGTTCCTTATTAACTCAATACCAGATCAACTTCACCCTATACAGGACGACTCGAATGGCTTCAACACTCGACCCTTCTTGAGAAGGGTCGAGTCAAAAGATGTCCTTACTTGGATCTCGTCGATAGTACCAACCCCACACATTATCATTCTATAAGACCGTGTCGAAAACTTTCAAAGACGAGTAAAAAGGCGGTACTTATTGGCTCTCTTGCATGACCAAAGCGAAAGGCGTTATTTGCAACACTCTCCTAGAGACAAGTCGAAAGGCATGTTTCCTTGAGCCCCCTACTGACAGTTGATTGCCATCGCACTGAATGCATGATTAGTATCATTATTGCTCCAGCCCTGAAAGTCTTTATGACTCATCGGACCTCGTCAATGCCGCGCACACCTCGTCAATGCAGCACACACCTCATCACCATCACATTAAACACATGCGTTACTCATTCTCCTCTGCAGCCGACAACTGTAAAGTAGCTGCTGACTGAGCCGCCTGCTTAGACTCAGCTGAAGTTACGCGTCTACCCCTTAGACCTACTATAAAGGAAAGATGTTATCTACTACTATGTTGTCTACTGCTTCGGGTAAACAACCTTTGGCTAAAATGCTTCACACATTCTCTTCTTCTCCACTCAAGCTGAACACTAACTTGATCGTTGGAAGAACCATATGAGATTCCAACTACAACCATTTCACGTGTAGGATGGGATTTGCTACTCAAAGACCAATTGTCTAAAAAAGATTGAGGACCCCAACATCTTAAACAATCAACAGTTAACCCTCTGTTAGATAACCGACGTCAACAATGATGATTTTAAAAATTATTATATAATTTAAGAATATAAAAACGCAACACAATGTAGAATTAATAGTAACATATCATAAAGAGAGTCATATTTAACATAATATATAATTAAAAATATGCTTTATTAAATAAAGACACCTTTCATAATTATGTTAACAAAATTATAAAATTTGAATGAATTTCTTATCTACAATCTTTTTCTTTACTGTTTCAATAAAGTTAATCGAGAAATTGAAAATTTTATAAAATAAAAAAAATTATTTTATTTTATTTAGATTCACTAATTTTTAATAAACTATTATATGATTTTAAGCTAAATTTTATTCCCATTATTAAATATGAAGCCAAGTAATAATTAACTAACAAGTAAGATGAGAACTGCTTGATGGAAATTAGATACTACTTGCACGTGCATTTACACGTGCATATATACTTGTAAAAATAAATATTATCCTCATCTATGGAGTAACGAGTGAAAACACCCTGGGGGTGAATAGGGTGAATGCAAATCTAATCCGATTTAATGTCAATTTAAAACTAATTAACAATAATATCCTAGCAAGTATGATATTCAAAAGACCATATGCAAGGATATGTAAACTAAGGGTAAATAAACATGAGCAATGGAAATATAGAATGAATAAACAATGATAAATAAAGATAAACTCAAACACAAGAAAACGATCATAAAGTTCGGTCCTTCCGACCTATGTCTCCGCTCCCCACTCCCGGGGAGAATCCACTATACAATAGGTTTTCGTCGTTCACCCAAAAATGTTTACACCTCACAATCTCAGTTTTCTAGCTCACCATTAGAAAAACTTCTCTAGAATAAGAGAGATGGATGTAGATTGAAGCCCAAACAAGAATGGATAATCTCCTCTTCCTCTTGTGAAAATTTCTTCACAAAACAAACTTAAAATAAAACTTAAACAAACTTTTAAATACCCTTTAAACTTATTTAAAAACTCTCTTAATTATCCTCAGAAGTTAGAGGGTATGAGTTATATATAGGATCATAGAATAATCCCCACAACCAAGAGAAAACCAAGGAAAAAGATAAAAAATGAAAACCTAAAAATCTGGAAAACTAGCCGTTGGAAAGACGTAGGTCGACTGACGAACAGTATCACTCGACTGATTAGCTGATTGATATAGGCAACTTACAGGCATCGATCAATTGAAGAGCTCATTAGTCGACTGATGATCTCATTAGTCGACTGATAATTTATCAGTTGCAAAAATAAGAAATTTTACTGTAAACCCTGAAAATTTGAATATTTTATGATAAATAATAATAAATTTGGTATACGTTTATAAATAACATACTGTGATGTTTGAGTTTTTTAGGAATTGATTTGAGATAAATTTAATGTATATATGTATATATGGGTACAAATGCACAAAACATGCATGATGTATAAATTTGGAAAATAATGACTAGTGAAGATATTTTATATTTTACACACTGATACATTGTGAATATGGAAAAACTTAAAAGACTAAAGTTGTAGGTATCTTCAGTATCTTTCTAAAAAATATTTAATCACCTTATTCCTAGGTCATATGTGAAAGTTACAGCCAAAATATCGAAGAGTATGTTTCTAGTCAGACTGGGTTTCTAGTTTCGGGTTTCGGGTTTTGGGCTGTATTTATTTGGGTTTGCTACCATATATATACATGTTTATACATGAAAAATACCTCTTTTCTTTTGTGTTCCAAATCCTAGCAGCCTCTCTCCTCCTCTCTCAAACCCTAGCCCTAAACATGAGTTCTCGAGAGAGTTTAATGAGGTGAAAAGCGAGGAGAAGGCGAGATTTGTGGCGTTTGGCATCGAGGGATCATTTGCTGATTATTTTAGGGGGTTGTGCACATAATAAGGTAAGATTATCTTCATACAAACCCTTCTCTTAATAAAGATTAGACTTTTAATGGTTAAAGTGATGTTTTTCATGGTACAGTTTAACCCGACATGATAAAGTTTAGCTTTTTGATGATAATTCTTTAAAGCATGATAGATCTATAATAATTCCTTGCTGTTTATAATAGAAATATGATCATGATTATTAGGGTTATTTATAATTTCATTTTTAATTTATTAATCATGATTAAACCTTGTTTAAAACCTAATTTGACAATTAAATGATATTTTATGTTGATTAGAGATGCTTAAAACCCTAGGTTTGGGGTAAAACAAGATTTGAAAACGTGGAAAAACAATTGCTATATCAGTTTTAAGTTTCATACAAGTAAATTTATGTTAGTTTTGTCGATAACTAGGGTTCTTGTAAAGAATTTGATTATTTGGGTTGTTAAACTTGATTAGGTTAAATCAAGTTTAAGTAAATCATGAGATATTTTTCTGATATGTAAAAATAAAGTTTTCATCTTTTCATATGATTTATAAATGACAAAATTCATGTTTTTTATAAGTTAAAATTTTTTCAAGTTCAAAACCTGAAAACCTGTTATGCTTCTGCGCGGTCGACCGCGATGGACGCGACGATCGACCGCTGGGCGACGTTTTTGTGCAGGAAGCTCTCTGTTTCTGCATGGTCGGTCGTGATGGATGCGATGGTCGATCGTTGGGTGATATTTTGTATAATGTCTTTCTGCTCATTTCACGGTCGACCGTGGTAGTTACGGCGGTCGACCGCTGGACCTGTTTATGCATGTGCATGTTATTTACTGTTTATGTAATCGACGAGTTATCTGGGCTATCTAGTATTTTAATACACTATAAATTGTGTATTCTACACATGAGTTGATTATGGACATGAGTTTTAGGATTCACTCACTGAGGCACGAGTATGAATAGTATATATGCATTTTACTTACATCGTTTATTTGTATTACGCTTATCATGTGCAGTCCTCATGTTGGACATTTATCTATTATGACCCATGTATTGGACCTTAATCATATGCAGTCCTCGTGTTGGACATTTACCTATTGTGGCCCATATGTTGGACCTTAATTATATGACGTCCTCGTGTTGGACATTTATCTATTGCAGCTTATGTGTTAGACATTCATCATATATAGTCCATGTGTTGGACACTTATTCGAGTTGTCTTATCTAATATATAGCAGGTGAAGTCCATGTGTTGGACACGTATCTGATATCTGTCAGGACATCTTTGATATGTTTTGAGATGGAATTGTCTTTTCTTATTGCTCCATGCAGTAGCTTTTGGATTTGGTATTTAGCTATTCACAATTTGAGCTAACGGGATATTCGACATACCTATGCTCGTGTTTGTGGCTTTCTAAATATCAACATCTATTTATTTCAGAGTAGATGATTGCTTATATGTATGTATTAACAAGTATTTTTCTTATATACGGGAAAAATGATCTAGGTAGGCTATGCTTAATAGATAGAGCTTCCACTTCATTTAGTAGCCCTTCCCCGATGACGGATGGAGGTAATCTTGCTAGCGCTCTGACGCTCTTATTGTTGTCCTTTTTATTTTATTTTATTTTAACTTTCAGGTGGCTCAGAGCATCGGAGGGCCGCAGGATGACGGAGTTATTGCATAGTTGCCGTCACATGAGTTACTAGTAGAGACTCCACAGTAGAGTTATTTCCATTCAGACATTAGAGTTTTGTATCACGTTTTGTAAAGGCTATGAGCCTTGATTACATTTTCAGTTGTTTCATGTCGAGACATATTTATTTATTTCGGATGTCGGATGTATTCCAGATTGTTCACTGAGACATGATTTATTTATGAGATACTCCTTTCTATATTATGCCTGTTATACTTATTTCTTTCTTTTACATGTTTTGTACCTACATTTTACTTTGATTCCACTAGAGAATATTACTGTGATTGGTGAAACTTGTTGTTGCACAGTGTGGGTGCATGTCAGGTTTGACATCTCTGGGTTCACCTTAGACTGCAGCCATGTGTGAAAATAGGGGCGTCATATTTACACTTTCCAGATGATTTCATTGGTCAACTGATCTTGCATCAGTCGACTCATAACACATACTCAACCTGTTATGAATAGTGAAAATGAATTTCAAGGGCCTTTAGAAAATAGCAAAAAAATTCTAAAATTATGAAACTTTAGGAACTTCTTATAAACATGATAATAAACATGTTACAAAACAAAATTTTAGAATTGCACTTCTCAATTATGAAAACTCTTCATTTTGCAAAAATGTCCAAAACATGAAAACTTGAGATACTTGAAATTTGATGTTTTGACATAAACCAAATTTTTGAAAACTCTTGTATAACTTTATAGACTTGGGAAAAGATATAAACTAGTATTGTCAAGTCCATAAACCAAAAATATAATATTTTCTCAAAAGTATATATACTATGCAATAAACATGATTTCATTGAATTTAAACTTGTTGATTGATGAAATCATCTTAAGCACATATAAACATGAAACAATTATGTATTTTCCAATTTTATTTATTTTTTTCATATTTGTATAGCTAAACACATTATTTACCAAAACTAAAAATGATAAATATGAAACATGTATGTATGTATATAATTAATTATATGTGTTTCATATTTAAACTTGAAAACGAAAACTCAAAACGTGTATGTGTGTATATATGAGCTTTAAGTACCAACACACAAAGTATAAACTCCTAAACTATGAAAACTATACCCAAGCTCTTGATCTTCGATATAGGTCAAATTTGTTGCGGATGAAGCTCGATCTCGTATATGACTTGAATTGCAATGCTTCACTCTACTATTCCTTCCATCCTTCAAATGGATATGATCGTGAATGTTCGATTCCATCCAACCTCTGACTCATTGTTTGTCTAGAATAAATAATAAATACAAATACTAAACAAACAATATTAGTCATAAATTGTTTGTTAAAATATCATCAAAACAAAAAGGCCAACAATCTCCCCTTTTTTATGAGAACATACAATTTATCAATATGATATAAAATCAATAAAAAATACTATATACTCACATATTTCTCCCCCTTTGGCAACATCAAAAATGGGGATATAAAAAAAAGGAAAGGGAAGCCCCCTACCTATAAGCATTGTGAGTATAGAAATAAATAATAGAGAATAGCTCCCCCTATCAAAAAGATTTAATGAAATATATATATAACAAAATCATAAGACACCAAAATGTGAGTATAAAAATCATGAAAGACTAACATTCAAAAAGACCATAAGAACACATATCATGATCAAAAGAAACTATGAATCATGATTTAAACCATAATCATATTAAAACAAATCAATTTTTATCATATTCAACAAAAAGCAAGAGAGGAAACCATTATTAAGCTTTTGAGCTTGTTTCAACCCTTATAAACATTTAGCACCCGATAAACACGATTTAGAAATAAATCACCAATAAACCCGGAGGGTTGCTCAAACACAAACCTCTCATCAAAAACAAAACCAATAAACATTTGTAATGTATAATGAAAAAAATAGAAGATTGTTTTTAATTTCAAAAATTTTCAAAAAACATGTTTTCAAAACAAGAAAAGAAAAATAAAAACACTAAAAGTTTTGACTCTAAAATTAAAAAGGTTTTGACACCCTAACATTTTTTGTGCCGAAAGATTTAGGGATATGAACCCTATCATTTAAACTCAAAGCCTTTGGGTTATGAACCCATTTAGACTTATTTTATGTACGAATACGGTCAAAGCAAAAATTATGCAAATGATCTTTTTGATTGCAATAAGTGCAATGAAAGAGGCCCAGTTGATTTTGTTGACCATAAACTTGTGCACGAGGAACATTTGCGTCTTTTAAAATTATTTTATAAATGTGAAATATTATTAAACAAACATAGTTTATTTGAAGAATTTAACAAAATTGAACCTTTTCTTAAATCAAAACAGAACTTTGCCAAATGGCCAAATCTACTATAAAGATTATAATTATAACATGAGCATACTTGTGATGAGCAATTAGTGTATGTGCATGTGTGTGTGAAGAAGAAGCCTGATAAGATGCACAAGGAGCATTAATATTCTTGTATTTGTGTGCATCATAATAAAATTTAGCTAAATTGCATTTTTGGGCGCAAATGGAGCACTTGTAAACTTTGCTATATATATGTGAATGATGTATTGGATGTTTAGATGTAGTAGCATGAGACTTAGCACACATATTTACAAGCTTCTTATGGTTGTTAATGCATTTAGCTAGAGTTAAATCTAAAGAGGAAATACAGTTTTTAACATCATCCAGCTCATCATTAGGCACATATGCATTAACATTAGAAGTAGAAAGAGCATGATCATTCTTAAATGAATTAAATTCATTCCTAATTGTTTCTACATCTAGCATGCTATCATTTTTATCATGAGATAAGCTAACTATAGAAGATGTTAACTTTTTATTTTTCAAACTTAACATGTCATTATTTTCTTTTAAGTATAGTATTTTATTTTGTAATGACATCAAATTTGAAAGCTAACTCCTCATGATAGGATTTTAAAATGACTGCTTGCTTTTCAAATCAATAAAATTATTTTGCAACTTCTTGTAGGCATTCATTAATTTTTTATATGCACATGCGAGTTCATTAATGGATAAATCATTTTCGGAATCCGAGTCGCATACCACACTAGGGTTATCGCCTGGTGGCCATGTGCATGATGATGATGCTCCAATAGAACTTGAAGAGGAAGCCGTCAAAGCTAGTCGGATCTCCTCCAAGTTCTCTTGATGCGCTTCTAAGAATTTTCACAATGTGTAAGCGCTATCAAAAGAATCAAGCATGTTAGACATAGATGAATCAAATGTATTTAGTAAAAATTCTAACACAAGCTTGTTCATAATAAACATCTTCTTATCATTTTTACTCTACTTGGATTTTTTCAAAGTGGGCACAACATAAGCATGATCAATAACTTCCCACAAATCGATATTTTTAGATTTAACAAATAGCTTAAATCTAAAACACTATTGAGCATAAGGGAAAACATTAAATTTAGGAGCAACACTAGGATCATAGCCTAAATAAGATGCACCATTCATATTCATGATAAATATATATGTATAAGCAAGATACAAATGAAATCAAAACAAAATTAGTAAAAATATAAGAACATGAGTTCTTTAACTCAAGACGGTTAAGCCACAAATCAAAGAGCACCAAGCTCTGATACCAATTGAAAACACCCTAGGGGGGATGAATAGGGTGGATGCTAATCTAATCTGATTTAATACTAATTTAAGACTAATTAACAATAATATTCTAGCAAGTATGATCTAAGGATATGTAAACTAAGGGCAAATAAACATGAGCAATGGCAATATAGAATAAATAAACAATGATAAATGCGTCAAAGCCAAACTCAAACACAAGAAAATAATCACGGAGTTTGGTTCTTTCGACCTACATCTCTGCTCCCCACTCTCGGAGAGAATCCACTACATAATGGGCTTTCGACGTTCACCCAAAAACGTTTACACCTCACAATCTCGGTTTTCTACCTCACTGTTAGAAAAACTTCTCTAAAACAAGAGAGATGGATGTAGATTGAAGCCTAACTAAGAACGGATAATCTCCTCTTCCTCTTATAAAAATTTCTTCATAAAACAAACTCAAAATAAAACTTAAACAAACTTTTAAACACCCTTTAAACTTGTTTAAAAACTCTCTTAATTACCCTCAGAAGTTAGAGGGTATGAGGTATATATAGGATCATAGAACAAACCCTAAAACTAAGAGAAAACTAAGAAAAAAGATAAAAAAACGGAAACCTAAAAATATCGAAAACTAGCCGTTACAAAGCCGTCGATCGACTGATGAACAGTATCAGTCAACTGATGAGCTGACCAATATAGGCAACTATTAGCCCATCGGTTGACTGAAGAGCTCATTAGTTGACTGATGATCACATTAGTTGACTGATAATTTATCAGTTGCAAAAATAAATTTTTTTGCACTTTTCAGATGATTTCGTCGGTCGACTAATCCTTGCATCAGTCGACTGATAACACATTCCCAGCCTGTTATGAATAGTGAAAATAAATTTCAAGGGCATTTAAAAAATAGCAAATAAATTCTAAAAATTATGAAACTTTGGGAAATTCTTATAAACATGTTATAAAAGGAAATTTTGGAATCGCACTTCCCAATTGTGAAAACTCTTCATTTTGCAAAAATATCCAATCCATGAAAACTTTAGATACTTGAAATTTAATATTTTGACATAAACCAAAGGTTTTAAAACTCTTGTATGGCTTTATAGACTTGAGAAAAGATATAAACTAGTATTGTCAAGTCCATAAACCGAAAACACAATCTTTTCTAAAAAATACATATACTATGCAATAAACATGATTTTAGTGAATTTAAACTTGTTGATTGATGAAATCATCTTAAGCACATATAAACATAAAAAAATATGTGTTTTCCAATTTTATTTATTTGTTTCATATTTGTATAGCTAAACACATTATTTACCAAAACCAAAAATGATAAATATGAAACATGTATGTATGTATATAATTAATTATATTTGTTTCATATTTAAACTTGAAAACAAAAACTCAAAGCATGTATGTGCCTATATATGAGCTTTACGTACCAACACACAAAATATAAACTCCTAAACTATAAAAACTATACCCAAGCTCTTGATCTTCGATGTAGCTCAACTTGGTTGTGGATGAAGCTTGATCATGTATATGACTTGAATTACAATGCTTCACTCCACTATTCCTTTCATTCTTCAATGGATATGATTGTGAATGCTCGATTCCATCCAACCTCTGACTCATTATTTGTCTAGAATAAATAAGGAAACACAAATACTAGATAAACAATTTTAGTCATAAATTATTTTTCAAAACACCATCAAAACAAAATGGTCGGCCAACAACGAGAAATTGGTGAAATATTTGTAAAGTCATAAAAAAACATCAGTGTAAAATCTTCAAAAAAGAAAGTGTCGCATATCCTATTAAAAGATAACATGCATACAACTAATTCTATATTCGCCAAAAAAATTTATCAACTTTAAATTATTTATACCTTCAATTAGAAAATTCTAATAATAAAAAATTCTAATAATCAAATATTTGTATAGCATAATCAAAGTATAACTATCTATAATTGAAAAAAGTTTATAACTATTTTTAATTCCCTTTTTCTTTTATTTTTTTCTAGGGAAAAATGTGTCCAGGCCCCAAAAGTGGGAACTTTGTGTGACTAGCCCCCCTGTATTTTGCCCCATGTGGAATAGCCCCAAATACGCATAGTATTTGCGACGAGGCCCCGAATTAACTTTTTTCAGAAAAAGCCCAGATGAAGTTACGATCTTGCCCTCTGATGGGACTGAGCTGGGTTAATGTGCCCCTCACCTTTATAAGTACTCTCCCTCTCTTTCTCTCTCTTTCACCTAGCACCGCCATCAAAAACTCTTCATCTTCCTAATTTTTGTACGGATTTCAACGTTTCTAGGGTTTTTGCCGAAAAAATGTCGTCTACGGAAGAATCCAGTAACGACTACGAGGTCGCTCACCGACCCGAGTTGGAAGGAAAAGGCGCTTCATCTGCGGGTGGCAGTACGGAGGAAGCTACGGAAGCTACGCAAACCCTCATCGAAATGCAAAAGGAGGCAATACAATGGCGAGCCCAGAAAAGGAGGAAGGCTGTGGCTGGTCGTACCAACAAACCCCCCTCAAAAAAATAGTAAGTGTTATGTTATTTAGTATTCGGCAACGGCAATGGCTAGGTTTAATCTTCAAGAATACGGGTTTATACAGTGAAGAGACAATGCAGATTAACCCAATATTGTTAGTTCTAGGCTTTGTCCAATGTTAGTTCAAGTTTGAGACCAACGTTAGTTCTAGTTTAAGTCCAGTGTTAGTTCTAGTTTGAGTCCAATGTTAGTTCTATAATATTACGTGTTAGCTCTATTTTGTTCCCATTAGTGCTAGGTCTATTATTGTTAGTTCTAAGCTTTGTCCAATGTTAGTTCTAGTTTAAGTCAAATGTTAGTTCTAGTTTGAGACCAATGTTAGTTCTAGTTTGAGTCCAATGTTAGTTCTAGTTTGAGTCCATTGTTAGTTCTAGTTTGAGTCCATTGTTAGTTCTATAATACTACGTGTTAGCTCTATTTTGTTCCTGTTAGTACTAGGTCTAATATTGTTTCATATGTGGTATTGAACTTACAAATTCGAAAATTTTTTGCAGGGAAAAAATTGATCTAACAGGCTCAGCAGAAACACTAAGGTTAACGGCCAATATCGGGGCTTATTGGGGATTTATGAAGCGCATTGCCCTGAAGATCCGTCAGTGGCATAGGGATGCATACTGCGGTTCTATATTTCAGCACTACATTTTATTTGGGGCTCCTGCCCCTGATCGGCCCACCATTGAGCTGCTGCTGAGCTTTTTCGACAGAGATAATAACACCTTTTGTATACCTGATTCAAAAAGTGGGGGTATGAAAAATGTTAGTTTTGATTTGCAATGGGTCCATAACCATACTTATTTCCCAATTTATGTGGAGGACATAAGGAACAATAGGGACTCAAGAAGCAGAATATGGCTGGAATACTTCGCTAAGCTTTTCATTTCTGAAGAGGGTAAGAAGTTAAAAAAAGCAGAAACCAGCCAACGTAAACATCTTGAAGGGCTACTTGAACGGCTAGTTGAATCTACAAAACAGCGGGATATCGAGGATTTTGTTCTGCTACAAATTTTGTACCAATGCTCTATGATATGGAGTCCCATAGCAGGGGAAGGTATCCCTAGACCCTTACTCAGGTACCTGGATAGCATTCAGAGGGTCAATTCTGTTGCATGGGCCCCGTTCTTTTATAATGAAATTATCTGGGGCATTGGAGTTGCTTTGGAGGGAAAGAAGAAGCAAAGGGTCGCATATGTCCCAGGTTGCATGACACTATTGTGTGTAAGTTCCATATTTTACTGATCTTGTTTCATTCTAGTTCGTACCTATGCATTGTTAGTTCTAACTTATTCTATGTTAGTTCTATTCTGCAGAGTGTTAGTTCTAATCTGCACAGTATTAGTTCTGTTCTGTAGAGTGTTAGTTCTAATATGCACAGTATTAGTTCTATTTTGTAGAGTGTTAGTTCTAATCTGCACAGTGTTAGTTCTATTCTGTAGAGTGTTGGTTCTAATCTGCACAGTGTTAGTTTTATTCTGTAGAGTGTTAGTTCTAATCTGCACAGTATTAGTTCTCTTCTGAAGAGTGTTAGTTCTAATCTGCACAGTGTTAGTTCTATTCTGTAGCGTGTTAGTTCTAATTAATACGGTGTTAGTTAGCCTTCGTAGCTCATGTTTGTTTTAATTTTAACTCAAACATGATGTGTTTGCAGCACTCATCTATGGCTTAGAGGCGAACAATTACGAGCTATATTTGTCATTCATTGACAAATATACCGCATTCCGTATGGAGCATCTCTTGATCCCTTTGGTCAGGCACGATTATTGGCATCTTGTAGAAGTTGATCTTAAAGATAAAGTCGTCAAGCATTACAGTTCCGCTGGGCACGAAGCTTGGATGGAGCCTGTTAATAAAATCATAAACTTCTTTGATGCCCATCATGCTGATTTTATTGAAGATAATGTGCGCAAAATATTTAGATATCAAGCCATCAAATGC